>LR749774.1:1404918-1624091 GCA_902729485.2 Mus minutoides
GAAAAAAAAAAAAAAAAAAAAAAAAAAAAAAAAAAAAGCAAAATATGAAACATATTGAATACTTACCTTTATGTCTAAAATAGATTACAAAATATTTAATGCAGAGAATTACAAAATTCCAATAAAGATTAAAGAATATTTAAGTAAGTAAAGAAATATACTATGTTCTTCTTGGGATAGAAGACATAAAAGAATAACTATATTATTGCTCCCCAAATTTATATTCAATCCTAGATTTCATGTACTTTTTATTTTTAAAAATCTCACAAAGAGCTCAAGTAATATAAGCAATATTTTTCTAATAATTAAATTAAAATCCCTAAAGCCGTATTTCAAAGGACTAAAGTGAACCTGATTTTAATATTTATATATAGTAATCAATTAATATACAGTAATCAATGTGGCATGGAATCAGCAGAGGGCTGAGCACATTGACAATGAAGAATCTCAGAAGACCTGGAAGTGATCATGAATAAGGAGAAGCTAAGTGTGTCAATGTGTCGAAGTAATCCAGTGGAAGAAATATTCTCTCAAACAAGTAGCGCTGGAGTAACTGGATATCTATAGGTTAGAAACAAAAATTTTGGGTTGGCAGTGAGTAAAGATGTGTCTTAGTTAGGGTTTCTACTTCTGTGAAGAGACAACATGAACACAGCAACTCTTAAAAATGAACATATTTGATTGGGCTGGCTTACAGCCCAACAGGTTCAGGCCATTATCATCATGGCAGGAAGCATGGTGGCATCCAGGCAGCCACGGTCCTCGAACACGAGCTGAGAGTTCTACATCTTGATCCATAGGCAACGGAAAAAGACTGAGAGCCACTATGCCTGACTTGGGCTTCTGAGACCTTGAAGCCTCCCCCACCCCAATGTGACACACTCTAACAAACAAGGCCACCCCCGAAGCACCTATGGGAGTCATTTTATTCAAACTACAGCAAGATGGTTGCCACCACGGCTGATGACCTGTGCTAATGGAAACATGTGCTGAAAGGACAGAACCAACTCTAAGATGTCCTCTGACCTCCACTTACGGGCTGTGTTTCAAACTTGTGCACATGAGTACACAGACACACATACACACAGTATGACAGTAGACATGCAAAGGAAAAGAAGGCTTGCATACAAAGCCTTTTTTATATATAATGGTGCTAGAACCATAGGCCTTAATGGTGTTGCACTGGGCATTAAATGTCATGGAGGGCACACATCAGCCAGACCACAGCACTGGACCATGTCAGTAGAAGCTCAGTGGGTGTGTGGGCTCAATTCCACAGGATGGAATTGATCCTGAGCTACTATGGATTTGTAACAACCTGGACATTTAAGTTGCCTTTTCGATGACACATGCAATCACTCAGCTTTCATCTGTCTATTCACCATGCTTGTTTCCTCTTCCATGATATGCTTTCCTCCTCCGAGCCTATCTGTCTCCTCCGAGCCTATCTGTCTCCTCCGAGCCTGCCAGTCTCCTTCATGCCTAACTGTCCCCTCTGAGCCTGCCTGTCCTCTCCATGCCTGCCTGTCCCCTCTGAGCCTGCCTGTCTCCTCTGTAGTGTGCCCATGGGATCTATTACTAGTTTATTATCTTGGTTTTATGACCAATCCATAGCATTTCTTTTTTTGTTTTGTTTTGTCTTTTGTTTTTCGAGACAGGGTTTCTCTGTATAGCCCTGGCTGTCCTGGAACTCACTCTGTAGACCAGGCTGGCCTTGAACTCAGAAATCTGCCTGCCTCTACCTCCCAAGTACTGGGATTAAAGGCATGCACCACCATACCCAGCTCTCATAACATTTCTTTAGACAATTTGAATACTGGTTTGGCCTGTCTTTTTTTGTAACTTTGAAAATATTACATTTATTCAGGGGGTGGTGTGGGTGGAAATCATGCACCTGTGACACACAGCACACAAGTGGAAGTCAGTGGACAGTTTTCTGGAGCTGATGCTCTCCGTCCACCACATAGGCCCTAGGGATCAAAGTCAGGCCCCCAGGCTTGGTGGCAAATGACTTTATCTGCTGAGACATTCACAGACCCCTCCCCTCTTAACATTCTTTGTCATACCTTACTATTACAGTTGCAAATATGTCAATCTTTCTTTTTATGGTTAACCCTTATATGCCTCGAAGATTCCTTTTCCATCTTGAGGTCAGAAAATGTCATTTTTAAAAATCTCCCTCTAAACGTTTAAGCCTTTTTGCTTTTCACAGCTAAACCCTTAATCCCCCTGGAATCATCCTTGGATATGGTTTCCTCTTGGCCATGGAAGGGAGTGCTGATATCTTTTAATAGCCCAGTGAAGGGGGAAACAAGGGATAAACCTCCTCTGCAACAATATTTAGGAGGAGAGCTGGCTCTCCTTAGACACCTTGCAGGAGGAGAGCTGGCTCTCCCTTAGACACCCTGCAGGAGGAGAGCTGGCTCTCCCTTAGACACCCTGCAGGAGGAGAGCTGGCTCTCCCTTAGACACCCTGCAGACGAAGCATGTGGAAACGAGACAGGTGTCCTTCGCTTCAGCCAAGGCAGGCTTGCTTTAGCAACTAGAATGCCTGAGCATCAGATGTTAGAAAAGTAAAGAAAAGAAAAGAAAAGAAAAGAAAAGAAAAGAAAAGAAAAGAAAAGAAAAGAAAAGAAAAGAAAAGAAAAAATGGAAGGTGGGAAATGAGCCCTCCACCACTGTTTGAATTGTGGTTCAATTTCATTTAAATAGCCTTCCTGGCTCAAGAGGAAGGCAGGCTTTGTTAAGGGAGTTTGAAGCTAGGGTCTCAGGTAGCTCAGACTGGCCTTGAATTTAGCTATGTAGATGAAGATCTTCTAAAGCCCCTGATCTTCAAGTGCTGGGGTTACAGGTCTGCAGTGCGAGTCTGGTTTAACAAGTTTGAAAAAGGATCCACATGTCCCTACCACAATAAGGCTCAACAGTGGCAGTAACCATGTGAAAGGTCCCTTTGTATGGTATTCAGAGGACAGACTGTTTGGACAGTGCCTAGGATTGGAACTGTCACTGGCGGAGGTCAGGAGACCTGACTGGAGTCTTGATTTCTCACCATCTCAGTGTCTCACTATCAAGGTGTTAGTGAAAATTTCTTGGCTCGGGGTTATGTTCTGTGTCCTAAAAGAACCCTTCTAGATGACTTAGGCAAACGTATTCATTCTTGAATGGCAGCCCAGGAGTAGGCAGGGCAGGCCAGCGTGGCAGCTCCTTCTGGTTTAGGTTTTGCACTGTGTGGCTTTTGTCAAGGAACCTCCTCCACTCACAGAACTTCTGTGCCTCTCCTCCTCAGCTGAGAGCTCTTGCTTTGGACAACATTAGGGTTCTGGAGGGAGAGAGGCAGACTGAACACTGGGCAGGCAGCCTGTGACATCTGTCATGGTTTGCTTCCAGCCGTGATGTGGGCCTCCTCTGGCAGAGCTGTCTGGATGACAAACGAAAGACAGAAAGATGGGAAATTCACACACCGTAGAATATGTTTCATAACCAAAATGGAGTTCTGAGTCATTTCCTCAGAGAGTGAACCCTGTGCTGAGAAAGAGAGCTCTAGCTCTAGGCCTGGGAAACGGTCTTCATCTAGCCTCGCTCTTTCTGCTCTCGGTAGCTGACAATCCAAGGGCTAGCCCAGTGTTTCTGTGGCCAGGCATGGTTATATATCAACCTTCCCCTCTTGTAGAGCCTTATTGTGATGGAAATGTGTGGATTCTCTTTAATAATTCCCTTCTCCCCCTTCTCCTCCTCAAAGAGCTCTAAACACCTCCTGTGATATTTTTGTTTAAGTTAACTCTAGCCTTACCTCTTGGGCTAGCCTCCTGTGATATTTTTGTGTAAGTTAACTCTAGCCTTACCTCTTGGGCTAGCCTCCTGTGATATTTTTGTGTAAGTTAACTCTAGCCTTACCTCTTGGGCTAGCCTAGATTAGTTTATGTGGTTTCTTTAGACTTCACAAAAGAGGGACTTACAGATCCAGCCTTGGGTGACACTGGAATATTTTGTTAGGACCAAGGCTGACATTGGGTGGCTGAAATAGGAGACATGGCCCCAGAAGCTGCAGAGAACCTGTGTCAGGAGAGCCACAGAAAGTCTAACAGGAAAGCAAACCTCTGCTTTCCCTAAACCAGCCTGACTCCTGTCTGATTTTACTTGCTTGTTTTTCCAGCTGAATGCAGCAAAAATATTTCCTTTTATTGATTTTTATGAGAGTGAATTTAGGTTGTACTTTTCATTGCCAATATATGATTCCCAAATAACAATTCCTATATTTTATTATTTAAAATAATTTCTATATTTTGACAATATAGTATTCTCTCTCTCTCTTTCACTACCTCCGTGTGTGTGTGTGTGTGTGTGTGTGTGTGTGTGTGTGTGTGTGTATACACCCATACATAAATAAGTTTATTTTGAAGTTGGTAATCCCTGGCTATACCTGAGTTCATGTGCCCCTTATACTGCATTGTCTGTGTAGCATGAGACCATGACACACTGTTCTCTGAGGGGGCTGTGTCTATGATACTCACTCCTGAATACTTTAAGGCAACTGACGGAGGGGCTGGGCTTCAATGCTTCTCAGAGGTGTGTTTGATGCTTCCTGTTTGCAGAGACAACTCCAGAGACATTAAAAGTAACCTAAACTGTCTTGCTGTTGCTGAGTGTTCTGCTAACAGGGTGGCTGACTATGTGTGATTTCAATTACAGAGCCCCAGCCTGCTGCTAAGGGGACCTGCCTGGACAGAGCATCTCTGAGGCCCGAGGTGCTGGGACTGCACACGGTGAGTTCTTTCCTAAGCTCTCGAGAAGACCAGATTCTAGACTGTAAACTCTGATTTAAAACACGAAGGTGTTTATGCTGCTTAGATTGCTGGGTCTTCACTTTGTATTTGGTCAACCGAGGGCACTGGCTTATGTCCGTCCTCAAGGCTTTGTCCTAGGGTGCCTGTTGCCATAGTTAAGGTGAGGGATTTGTCAGGCACCAAAGGTGAAGCTGGGCATTTGTTGGAATTTTCAGAGGAGAAAGGAAAAATCTGTTCTCTTCTGCGGCACCCGAGTAGATGGGAACCTCATTTAATTGTTGCATTAAGGAAAGTAAAGCAAGTCAAAAAAACAAAATAGTAGACCTGGCAGTGAAGTGGGAACCGAGTATTGCTTCCTAGAGGGGACCAAGGGCATCCACACCTCTGGACCTCCCACTCCGCTTACTTGTAATGGGAACTTGACTCTACAGTACTGAGTGTGCTGGAATTTGTTTCTGATTCTGAATAATTCTGAGAATTTACTTCAGTATAGCAAGGGTCACACTGCAGTAGTGAGCTTCCTGCTGAGACAGGGGCATTGTCACTTTCCTAACTTGTTGATAGGAGTCTCAAAAGCCATCTCATTGGTTATATAGCAAACTAGCTTTTCAGGGAGGGGACTCTACTGGTGTGTGGGTTTCTTGGAAAACGTCCAGAATAAGCTAATGGGCCCAGATGATCCAAGATTTGGATGCAAGCTAATATGACATAGGTGTTGGTGTATGTGTGCATGTGTTTATATGCTGGAGTCAAAGCATCACTATTAATCTCAAATATTCTTGGTCAAACGTTTTTGTGTGAGGAGAAAATAGCAAAAATTAAAATAAATAAGGGCAAGATGATTATATATATATATATATATATATATATATATATATATATATATATATATATATATAAAATACCATATATTTGGTCTTACAAGGAAAAATGGCAATTTGAAATTTTTATGTGAAACAAACTTCTCTCCCCTCTTATATGTCTCTGATTTAAGCATTAGCTTAGTCACACAGCTTATCTGCCTTTTCAGAAAGTGAAAGTAAAATTCTTTGTTACAAGTTTTGTAGGCCAGTCCTTTCAAGGAAACCTGTAGGACAGTGTCAAATTGCCAGGAGTTTGTGTTGGGATCTAATGGCTTTCTCCCTGCTGGCACTGGAGCTATTGTGTTTCTCCTGGAGGCTGAAACAAAACTGAACATTTAAGTCCATTAAGCACAGGCAGCTGGAGGCGGTCTCTCTTCTTGTGACAAGTGAACTGCTTATGGATGTCATAGCACTAGACATGGCAGTCTTTTTGACACCAATCTAAGCCATCATAGAAAATGTGTGTGGCCTGAAGATAGCAGACAACATGTGAGACCCAACACAGGAACCCCACTCTTTAAACATGGGGGCATAGAGAAGAGTCACACTATTGGCTTCTAAAATTTTGTCCTTGTTATTTGTGACAGAGTCTCACTATGGAGTCCTGAGTAGCCTTGACCTCAGAGTCCTGCCTTAGCTTCCTGAGGACTAAGGTTATACCTGGCCCACCCTCAGCTACCTGAGGACTAGGGTTATGCCTGGCTAGGCGCTGCCTCAGCAGAGATCACAGTGGAGCAGCAAACACTGGGCCTACATGAGTGTGCACCAGGTCCTCTGCATATACATTATAGCAGTCGGCTTCGTGGTTCTGTGGAACTCCTAGCAGTGGAACAGTTGTATCTCTGACCTTCTGGGGCCTCTTTCCTCCTATTGGGTTGCCTTGTCCAGCCTCAATAGGAAGGTTTTCGCCTTGTCTTGTATCTTGTTTTGTTGTGTTTACCTGTTGTCTCTTAGAAGTCTGCTCTTTTCTGAAGCAGAAATGGAAAGGGAGTGGATCTGGGGGGAAAGGGATGTGGAAGTGGTGCTCAGAGGAGTGGAGGGAGGGAAGTTCTGGCCAGGATGTATTGAATGAGAGGAATCTATTTCCAATAAAAAGAAAATGACTTTAGAGTGCAATCTATCGCTTCTCAGCCTTTTGGCTTAGATCGCGTGTAGAGTGAATTCCAGGTGGACTCCAGCTTGGGCTTAGTGCTAACATTCTGATGATGACTGTCTGGCTTTACCCCCTCTCTGCAAGGACTATTTCTTCTGGAGTCCCAAGAAATTGCCACTTTTCCCCAAATCTCCCCAAATGATCAGCTTCTCCATTATAGAGTGTTACAAAGACATCTTTTCTGCAGTAGGTTTCTTTCTTTTCCTCTCTTTTCGTTAGTGACCACTTCCCTCATGAAGGAAAATCTTAGGGATACATTGTATTCTGCACAATAAGTCACCAATGATTTTTAAGGTGTGCCATCAAATAATAGCTTTTAGCCTGAGGACTCACCACATATTATTTTCAATGTCCCACTAACGCTCCTATGTCACAAAACACTGATTTTCCAACAGACTACCCAGAGCACACAGGGTGCCAAGAATTCAGAAGACAGTTCAAGCTTGAGCCTAGATATTTACAAATGCCTTTGTAGAGACTAATGCTGACCAGTCACATAACTGAGCCTAGGTCAGCCATTTTCTACCCATCATGCATTAGTCCCAGAATAACTAATACAGTCAAAAAAAACCTGCCTTTTCATCAGGATATACAAGAAGCATGGAACAAGGGCAGCTAATTTCCTAGCAAGCTTGTAATAAGACCCCCTGGTGTTATACAGAGATGAGAGCATGTGCTTGAAGCACATAAAGGCTCATTTCAATAATGAATGTGTGTTGACTCAGCACCCACTAACTTGAGACCTCGAGAAGAATAAATGATACAATGACACCCATTTGATAGCAGTGCATGTTCCTAGAAGTATGTTTTATTTATTCTTTCAACAAGAACTGGTTGAGCCATCACTATGTATCCAGGCACTGTGCCAGACGCTGGGGACCAGGAAGGTATGATTTCTGCCTACTACTCAGTAGGATGGGGCTATCCTTTGACCCTTGTACCTCTCCCAAAAGTCCCATGAAAGGGAGACAACTCCCATCCCATTAAACTATTGACCGGTGGTAGATTGAACTAGAGAAAGTCAACTCACTGAGGGCATGATTTCCAGATGCCACGAGGCAAGCAGCTTCTTCCAGTATCCACTCCTGCCATGTTGTACTGACTCCCCTTGGGCCTAAATGAGCTCAGCAGACACCTCTGAAATGATGAGTCAAAACCAACCCTTTTTCTTTAGTCTGTTGGTTGATCTCGGGTATTTATCACAGTGATACAAAGCCAGCGTGGATATCTTAGCAGGAGGGAGGTAACCAAATAACCACATAGAAGTATTCCACAAATGTGTTGAATATTGCAGTGGGGGTGGGAGGTAGGGGCAGAAAACTGTGAGCCTATAAACATATCACACCTAGCTACCCTGGGGGTAAGAAGGAATGTGTTCCATGAGAGTTCTGAAGGTGTTGGCTAAGACTTGAGATAGAAGGATAGAAGGAATTCAAAGCTTTATAGAACTTTGGCCATGGCCAGTGCTGCTGTAAAACAAGACACCATGATGTAAATAATCGATCAGTGTAAAGAGAATGAGTGAGTATAGAAACATGAATAGTCTGTAATAAGGAACATTCGGTTAATTCCTCTCCTGGATGTGAAAATAAAAGGAGCTCACAGTGTCCAACAATTCTGTCCTTTGTAAGAATTCATTTCTTTATTCCTTCACTTATGCAACCAAAAAACATGAGGCAAAAAAAAAAATGTTAGCATAGATATTAAATTCTGGTGGAATGGGCAGACAATAAAGCAATACAGAAATGTATAAGTTCTGTGACAAGTTTTTGTTTATGAATATGTGGTTGAAGTGGTATGTAGATAAAGTTTAAATATGTACAGTGTGGCACTGAAGTGACTCCCCTGTTGAGTAAACCGAGGGATCATGTCCCAACTGTCAGGAGATTACGCTCCAGATGGAAGTTCATAGAAGTCAAGTCAGTAGGACACTGCAGGAGACTTCCAGAAAGACAAGTATAAGAGGGAAGGTGAGATTTGAACTGACTTACTCTTGATGCTGAGGACAGGATGCAGCCACTGTTCTCCGTATGCTCTGACAGTTCTCTCTGGAGGCATGGGGCAGGAAAGGGAACAGTGTGAGTCTCTACAGGGAAACAATCCACCTACATGGCCTGAGAAAGAGCAGAGAGAGAGAGAGAAAGAGAGCACATCTCAGACTCTTCTGTTTGGGGGGGGGGGTTATGGACAGAATAGAACTTATTGGACATGTAATGTAGTTTGTAGACTTTCCACATCCTTCCCTTCCAGACAAGGCTTGGGTCTCAAAGTCAGCAGACACATTCAAGGAGAATTATTCCATCCCCATATGCTCTGAGGCTGTTGCGTGACAGTGCCTTCACCTTTTCTGTGGCTCATGGCTGGGAGAGCAATGCATCTCTGGAGCCCTGTCTGAGCAAGCTTCAATCCTGGCGACACACAGGAACTTAAATAAGAGACATTTAATAAGATTGAGTCTCATTTTATAAGTTGCAGTGGGCCAATCTTCTCTGGAGATCTTAAGTGTGGGTGTTTTGGTCCTTCTTGAAGGAGAACAAAATACTCACAGGAGCAAATGGTGTAGAGCAGAGACTGAAGGAAAAGCCATCCAGACTGTCCCACCTAGGGATTCATCCCATACACAGTTACCAAACCCAAACACTATTGTGGCTGCCAAGAAGTGCATGCTGAAAGGAGCCTGATATGACTGTCTTCTGAGAGGCCCTGCCAGAGCCTTACAAATACAGAAATGGATGCTCACAGCCAACCATTGGACTGAGCGCAGGGTCCCCAGTAGAGGAGTTAGACAAAGGACCAAAGGAGATGAAGGGATTTGCAACTGCACAGGAAGAACAACAATGTCAACCAACCAGAGCCCAGAACTCCCAGGGACTAAGCCATCAACAAAAGAGTACACATGGCTCCAGCTGCATATGTAGCAGAGGATGGCTTTGTCATGCATCAATGGGAGGAGAGGTCCTTGGTCCTATTAAGGCACGATAGATGCCCCAGTGTAGGGGAACTGAGGGCGAGAAGGTGGAAGTGGGTGGGTAGGTGGATGCAGGAACACCTTCATAGAACCAGGGAGAGGGAGGATGTGATAGGGGTTTCAGGGTGGAGAGGGGGGACCGGGAAAGAGGATAACATTTGAAATGTAAATAAAGAAAATATCCAATTAAAAAAAAAGAGCTCCTCATGACAGTTGACCCTGTTGATGCCGAGGACAGGATGCAGCCACTGTTCTCCATATGCTCTGACAATTCTCTCTGGAGGTGTGGGGCAGGACAAGGGAACAGTGTGAGTCTCTACAGGGAAACAATCTGTTAGATCTGTTATCCCATCTATCCAGAAGGCTGAGGCAGAAGGATTGCAAATCCAAGCCTTGCTTGGCCTACAGAAAAGAATCCCTCATGGCAATGCTTGGATATAGACATAGAAATAGATGGAGTTGAGCCAGGACACCTATTGGGGGCGAGGGGGGGTGGTTCACTGTCAAGTCTGGGATAAGAAGGTCAGGTTTGATCTAAGGGGCTCATATATCAAAGGGAGGCAATTGAATCAGGAACATCAAACCTTCAGACTTTCAGAGCATAGGAATCAACATGGCTAGCTCAGCAGCGCTCACTATCTTAATCTGGGCTGCTACAAGAAATCACTATAAATGCAGCAGGTTATAAACAACAAAAGTTTATATCTTACAGTTCTGGAGGCTGGGGTGTCTCCAGTGAAGGCACTCGCAGATGCTGTGTCCAGGGAGAGCCCACCTCGTAGTTCAGAGACTGTGCCTTTGCCAATGTTCTCATGAATAGATGGGAAATGATGTGAATGAGTGTGTGTGGCTAAGAGGGTAATGACATATAGTACATATGGTATTATGGTATTGCTGTAGCGGGGGTGCACGCACATGCACGTGTGTGTGTGTGTGTGTGTGTGTGTGTGTGTGTGTGTGTGTGTGTATGTGTGTGAGATATATGGTTTGTGTATGTATATGTATGTGTTTTTTGTATGGTGTGTATATGGTGTGTGTGTGTGTGTGTGTGTGTGTGTGTGTGTGTGTGTGTGTATGGTATGTGTATGTGATATATGGGTGTGTGGTGTGTGGCATATATGTGTGTGGAATGTTTGTGTGTGTGATGGTGTGTGTTATGTGTGTATGTGTGGCATGTATGCTGTGTGGTGTTTGTATGTGTGTGGTATATATGGTATGTGTATGTGTGGTGTGTGCGTGGTGTGTATGTGTATGTGGTGTATATATGTATGTATGTATGTATGTATGTATGTATGTATGTATGTATGTATTATGTAAGTATGTATGTGTTTGACGTGTGGTGTGTGTGTGATGGTATGTGGTATGTGTGTATGTGTGGTATGTATGAAGTGTGTTTGTATGTGTGTGGTATATATGTGTGTGTGTGATGTGTATATGTGTGTGGTGTATATGGTGTGTGTACGTGGGATGTGTGTGTTGTGTATGTATGTATGCATACGGTATGTGGTATATGTATGTATGTATTGTTTATGTGTATGGTATGTGGTGTATGTGTGTATGTATGTGGTGTGTGTGTGTGTGTGTGTGTCTGTGTATGATGTGGGTGCGTCTGTGTTTGGAGTGGGTGTGTCTGTGTGGTGTATATGGTGTGTATATATGTGGTGTGCATGTGTGTTTGTGTGTGTGTGTGTGGTGTGGTGTGTGTGTGTGTGTGTGTGTGTGTGTGTGCCTCCACCCTTTTTTTTTTTTTTTTTGAAACAAGGTCTCTCACTGACCTGGAATTCACCAATTAGGCCAGGCTGATGGATAAACCAATAAAACTTTAGTACCAACATAATTAACATCATAATTACAGAAGGAGAAAAAAATTTTATTAGATATTTTCTTCATTTACATTTCAAATGCCATCCCGAAAGTCACCTATACCCTCCCCACACCCTACTCCCCAACCCAACCACACCTGCTTCTTGGCCCTGGCATTCCCCTATAATGGAGCATATAATCTTTGCAAGACCAAGGGCCTCTCCTCCCAATGATGGCCAACTAGGCCATCTTCTGCTACATATGCAGCTAGAGACACAAGCTCTGGGGGTACTGGTTAGTTTATATTATTGCTCCTCCTATAGGGTTGCAGACCCCTAGCTCCTCCAGAGACTGGGGCAGTCTCTGGATGGTCCTTCCTTCTGTCTCATCTCCACAGTTTGTCTCTGTAACTCTTTCCATGGGTATTTTGTTCTCCATTCTAAAGAGGAATGAAGTATCCACACTTTGGTCTTCTTTCTTCTTGAGTTTCCTGTGTTTTGCAAGTTGTATCTTGGGTATTCTAAGTTTCTGGGCTAATATCCACTTATCAGTAAGTGCATACCATGTGAGTTCTTTTGTGATTGGGTTACCTCACTCAGGATGATATCCTCCAGATTGATCCATTTGCCTAACAATTTAATAAATTTATTGTTTTGAAGAGCTGAGTAGTACTACATTGTGTAAGTGTACCATATTTTCTGTATCCATTCCTCTATTGAGGGACATCTGGGTTCTTTACAACTTCTGGCTATTATAAATAAGGCTGCTATGAACATAGTGGAGCATGTGTCCTATTACACGTTGGAACATCTTCTGGGTATATGCTCAGGAGAGGTATTGCTGGATCCTCCTATAGTACTATGTACAATTTTCTGAGGGACCACCTGACTGATTTCCAGAGTGGTTGTAACAGCTTGCAATCCAACCAGCAATGGAGGAATGTTCCTCTTTCTCCACAACCTCGCCAGCATCTGCTGTCACCTGAATTTTTTACCTTAGCCATTCTGACTGGTGTGAGGTAGAATCTCAGAGATGTTTTTATTTGCATTTCCCTGATGATTAAACATGTTGAACATTTTTTCAGGTGCTTCTCGGCCATTCCATATTTCTCAGTTGAGAATTCTTTGTTTACCTCTGTACCCCATTTTTAATGTGGTTATTTGATTTTCTGGAGTCCAGCTTTGTGAGTTCTTTGTATATAGTGGATATTAGTCCCCTATCAGATTTAGGATTGGTAAAGATCCTTTCCCAAACTGTTGGTGGCCTTTTTGTCTTATTGACAATGTCTTGCCTTGTAGAAGCTTTGCAATTTTATGAGGTCCCATTTGTCAATTCTTGATCTTACAGCACAAGCCATTGCTGTTCTGTTCAGGAATTTTTCCCCTGTGCCCATATCTTCAAGGCTTTTCCCCCACTTTCTCCTCTATAAGTTTTAGTGTCTCTGGTTTTATGTGGAGTTCCTTGATCCACTTAGACTTGAGCTTTGTACAAGGAGATAAGAATGGATCAATTCGCATTCTTCTACATGATAACTGCCAGTTGAGCCAGCACCGCTTGTTGAAAATGCTGTCTTTTTTCTACTGGATGGTTTTAGCTCCTTTCTCAAAGATCAAGTGACCATAGGTGTGTGGGTTCAATTCTGTGTCTTCAATTCTATTTCATTGATCTGTCTGTCGCTGTACCAGTATCATTGCAGTTTTAATCACAATTGCTCTGTAGTACAGCTTGAGGTCAGGCATGGTGATTCCACCAGAGGTTCTTTTTTTGTTGTTGTTGAGAATGGGTTTTGCTATCCTAGGTTTTTTGTTATTCCAGATGAATTTGCAAATTGCCCTTTCTAACTCAGTGAAGAGTTGAAATTTTGATGGGGATTGCATTGAATCTGTAGATTGCTTTTGGCAAGATAGCCATTTTTACTATATTAATCCTGACAATCCATGAGCATGGGAGATTTTTCCATCTTCTGTGATGTTCTTCAATTTCTTTCTTCAGACACTTGAAGTTCTTACCATACAGATCTTTCACTTTCTTAGTTAGAGTCACACCTAGGTATTTTATATTATTTGTGACTATTATGAAAGGTGTTCTCCTAATTTCTTTCTCAGCCTGTTTATCTTTTGTGTAGAGAAAGGCCACTGATTTGTTTGAGTTAATATTATATCCAGCTGTCTTACTGAAGCTGTTTATCAGGTTTAGGAGTTCTCTGGTGGAATTTTTAGGGTAACTTATATATACTATCATATCATTTGCAAAGAGTGATATTTTGACTTCTTCTTTTCCAATTTGTATCCCCTTGATCTCCTTTTGTTGTCTAATTGCTCTGGCTAGGACTTCAAGTACTATAATGAATACTTAGGGAGAAAGTGGACAGCCTTGTTTAGTCCCAGATTTCAGTTGGATTGCTTCAAGTTTCTCTCCATTTAGTTTGATGTTGGCTACTGGTTTGCTGTAGATTGCTTTTATTATGTTCAGGTATGGGCCTTGTATTCCTGATCTTTCCAAGACTTTTATCATCAATGGGTGTATGATTTTGTCAAATGCTTTCTCAGCATCTAACAAGATGAACATGTGTTTTTTGTCTTTGAGTTTGTTTATATAGTGGATTACATTGATGGATTTCCATATATTAAACCATCCTTGCACCCCTGGGATGAAGCATATTTGATCATGGTGAATGATCATATTGATGTGTTCTTGGATTCGTTTTGTGAGAATTTTATTGAGTATTTTTGCGTCGATATTCATAAGGGAAATTGGTCTGAAGTTCTATTTCTTTGTGTGGTTTAGGTATCAGAATAATTGTGACTTCATAGAATGAATTGGGTAAAGTACCTTCTGTTTCTATTCTGTGGAATAGTTTGAGAAGAATTGGAATTAGATTTTCTTTGAGGATCTGATAGAACTTTGCACGAAACCCATGTGGTCCTGGGCTTTTTTTGGTTGGGAGATGATTAATGACCACTTCTATTTCTTTAGGGGAAATAGGACTGCTTAGATTGTTAATCTGATCCTGATTTAACTTTGGTACCTGGTATCTGTCTAGGAAATTGTCCATTTCATCCAGGTTTTCCAGTTTTGTTGAGTATAGCCTTTTGTAGTAGGATCTGATGGTGTTTTGGATTTCCTCAGGTTCTGTTGTTCTGTCTCCCTTTTCATTTGTGATTTTGTTAATTAGGATACTCTCCCTGTGCCCTCTGGTTAGTCTGGCTAAGGGTTTATCTATCTTGTTGATTTTCTCAAAAAATAGCTCCTGGTTTGGTTGATTCTTTGTATATTTCTTTTTGTTTCGACTTGGTTGATTTCAGCCCTGAGTTTGATTATTTCCTGCCTTCTACTCCACTTGGGTGAATTTGCTTCTTTTTGTCCTAGCGCATTTAGGTGGGCTGTCAAGCTGCTAGTGTATGCTCTCTCTAGTTTCTTTTTGGCAGCACTCAGAGCTATGAGTTTTCCTCTTAGGACTGCGTCCATTGTGTCCAATAAGTTTGGGTATATTGTGGCTTCATTTTCATTAAACTCTAAAAAGTCTTTAATTTCTTTATTTCTTCCTTGCCCAAGTGATCATTGTGTAGAGTGTTGTTCAGCTTCCACAGGAATGTTGGCTTTCTATTATTTATGTTGTTATTGAAGATCAGCCTTAGTCCATGGTGACCTGATAGGATGCATGGGATAATTTCAATATTTTTTTATCTGTTGATGCCTTTTTTGTGACCAATTATATGGTCAGTTTTGGAGAAGGTGCCATGAGGTGCTGAGAAGAAGGTATATCCTTTTGTTTTAGGATAAAATGTTCTGTAGATATCTGTTAAATCCATTTGTTTCATAAATTCTGTTAGCTTCAATGTGTCTCTGTTTATTTTGTTTCCAGGATCTGTCCATTGATGAGAGTGGGGGTGTTGAAGTCTCCCACTATTATTGTGTGAGGTGCAATGTGTACTTTGAGCTTTACTAAGGTTTCCTTAATGAATGTGGCTGCCCTTGCATTTGGAGCATAGATACTCAGAACTGAGAGTTTACCTTGGAAGATTTTACCTTTGGTGTTTATGAAGTGCCCCTCCTTGTCTTTTTTTCATAACTTTGGGTTGGAAGTCGATTTTATTCTATATTAGAATGGCTACTCCATCTTGTTTCTTCAGACCGTTTGCTTAGAAAATTGTTTTCCAGCCTTTTTCTGAGGTAGTGTCTGTCTTTGACCCTGAGGTGGGTTTCCTGTATGCAGAAAAATGTTGGGTCCTGTTTATGGAGCCAGTCTGTTTGCCTCTGTGTTTTTATTGGGGAACTGAGTCCATTGATATTAAGAGATATTAAGGAAAAGTAATTGTTGCTTTCTGTTATTTTTGTTGTTAAAGTTGGGATTCTGTTCTTGGGGCTATCTTCTTTTAGGTTTGTTGAAGGATTACTTTCTTGCTTTTTCTGGAGCATAATTTTCCTCCTTGTGTTGGAGTTTTCCCTTTATTATCTTTTTGAAGGGCTGCATTCATGGAAAGATATTGTGTGAATTTGTTTTAGGATAAAATGATAAAATATTCTATAGATATCTGTTAAATCCATTTGTTTCATAACTTCTGTTAGTTTCAATGTGTCTCTGTTTAGTTTCTGTTTCCAGGATCTGTCCATTAATGAGAGTGGGATGTTGAAGTCTCCCACTATTATTGTGTGAGGTGCAATGTGTGCTTTGAGCTTTACTATAGTTTCTTTAATGGATGTGGCTGCCCTTGCATTTGGAGCATAGATATTCAGAATTGAGAGTTCATCTTGGAAGATTTTACCTTTGATGAGTATGAAGTGCCCCTTGTTGTTGTTTGTTTGTTTGTTTGTTTGTTTGTTTTTGATAACTTTGGGTTGGAAGTCAATTTTATTCAATATTAGAATCGCTACTCCAGCTTGTTTCTTGGGACCATTTGCTTGGAAAATTGTTTTCCAGCCTTTTACTCTGAGGTAGTATCTGTCTTTGTCCCTGAGGTGGGTTTCCTGTATGCAGCAAATGTTGGGTCCTGTTTATGTAGTCAGTCTGTTAGTCTATGTCTTTTTATTGGGGAATTGAGTCCATTGATATTAAGAGATATCAAGTAAAAGTAATTGTTGCTTCCTGTTATTTTTGTTGTTAGAGTTAGGATTCTGTTCTTGCAGTTTAATGAAAGTTTAGCTTTTAGGTTTATTTAGGTTTCTTGCTTTTTCTAGGGCGTAATTTCCCTCCTCGTGTTGGAGTTTTCCCTTTAATATCCCTTGAAGGGCTGGATTCATGAGAAGATATTGTGTGAATTTGCTTTTGTCATGTAATACTTTGGTTTCTCTATCTATGGTAATTGAGAGTTTTGCTGGGTATAGTAGCCTGGACTAGCATTTGTGTTCTCTTAGTGTCTGTATAACATCTGTCAAGGATCTGCTGGCTTTCATAGTCTCTGTGAGAAGTCTGGTGTAACTCTAATAGGTCTGCCTTTTTATGTTACTTGATCTTTTTCCCTTACTGCTTTTAATATTCTATATTTATTTAGTGCACTTGTTGTTCTGATTATTATGTGTTGGGATGAATTTCTTTTCTGGTCCAGTCTATTTGAAGTTCTATAGGCTTCTTGTATGTTCATGGGCATCTCTTTCTTTAGGCTAGGGAAGTTTTCCTCTATAATTTTGTTGATATATTTACTGGCCCTTTAAGTTAAAAATCTTCATTCTCATCTATGCCTATTATCCTTAAATTTGGTCTTCTCATTGTGTCCTGGATTTCCTGGATGTTTTGAGTTAGGATCTTTTTGCATTTTGCATTTTCTTTGATTGTTATGTCCATGTTTTCTATAGAATATTCTGCACCTGAGATTATCTCTTACATCTCTTGTATTTTGTTGCTGATGCTTGTATCTATGGTTCCTGATTTCTTTCCTAGGGTTTCTATCTCCATTTTCTTCATTGTTTCTAGTTCCATTTTTAGATCTTGGATGGTTTTGCTCAATCCTATCACCTGTTTGGTTGTGTTTTTCTGTAATTCTTTAAGGGATTTTTGTGTTTCCTCTTTAAGGACTTCTACCTGTTTAGCAGTGTTTTCCTGTAATTCTTTGAGGAATTTTTGTGCTTCCTCTTTAAGGTCTTCTACCTGTTTAGCAGTGTTCTATTGTATTTCTTTAAGTGAGTTATTAATGCTCTTCTTAAAATCCTCTACCAGCATCATGAGATATGATTTTAAATCCAAATCTTGCTTTTCGGGTGTTTTGGGGTATCCAGGACTTGCTGTGGTGGGTGTACTGGGTTCTAATGATGTTAAGTGGTCTTGGTTTCTGTTAGTAAGATTTTGACATTTGCCTTTTGCCATCTGGTAATCTCTGGTGTTAGATGTTCTAGCTGTTTCTGGCTGGAGCTTGTTCCTCCTGTGATTCTGTTAGCCTCTCTCAGCACTCCTGGGAGTCCAACTCTCTCCTGAGTCCCAGGGGTCAGAGCTCTCCTGTTGCAGGGAAGGTACACAGAGTTCTGGAGCTCAGCTCTGCCTCCTGTCTGAAGATGCCTCCTGACCAAGAAGCTCTGTTGCTTCTGCAAACCACGTGCTTTCTTGTGCAGACTGGTCTCTGAGAGACCTGGGATACAAGATGGCGCTCTCACCTGAGTCCCAGGGTCAGAACCCTCTCTGGAGGCAGACTCTCCTCAGTGATCCTAAGATCCTGGGTGTGCTAGGGCACCTGTGAAATGGAGAGTCCTCTGGGGACAATGGGACCATCCACATTTGTGCTAAAGATGGCCCTGGGCTGACTTAGTTGTGCTGGGGGTGGAACTGGGTGTCACAGTACTTACCTAGAATGAGTAAGGATCTGGGTTCACTCCCCGGAACTGGAAAAGTAATTCATATAATTCAAGTTCACTTCATTCAAATGAAAGGAGCTTGAGAGAAATCTGAAATGGGGTGTTAAATAGCCATGCTATTTGAGATGAACTTCCTAGTGCAAGCCCTAAATTTGCTTTTAAACTCCAGATACATTGAAGCTCTTGAATATAAGTTTATTTCTAAACTGGACTCATACAGGGTTAGATTACCATCTCTCACTGCCATTTCTACTGGAAAAAGGTACATCAGATAAAACTAACAGAATGAAATACTTACAATATGATTTAAGCGGGAATTCCAAAGTTTTCCATTTCTGACTTGATCAGATCAGCAGCTCTTTATGGAACAAAATGGTGTGCAATAACCTGTCCCAAAGTGCTCCCAGAGTCTGAGCCTATCTTCCTTCCACCCGTGGCATGTGCTTGTTGGGGGGGGGGGGCGGCATTTGAAGACCTTCAAGAATTAGAGAACTCTCTGTAAGTCCTTTACCACTGAGCTCTTGAGCATGCCCCAGCCATGGCACATGGATAAGTTCTTGGAGGCAGAAGCCATTGCCTGCCAGGGTAGATAGTTTGCAGACAAAGCAAAACATCTCATCTGCATCCTGATGTAGAGTCTCCCATCTTGTCACTAACAGTTATTACTGATAAGGACTAAAAGTGCAAGACCGATGTGTTCCCCATGCAGCAGCTGTCAATCAGCACGATCAGTTAGTGGTTAGTGTCCGCTGAAGTATCTTCATTCTTTCCCATTGGATATTCTTTCTTGGCATTATGTGGGAATTAAGCAAAGCACAGTGTCTAAAGTTGGTAGGTTAGGTGACAAGGACAGAGATCAGCCTCGAAGCTGGGATTAACCCTATCTAGGACCAAAGGGCTATGTGTGTGGAAAAACAAAACAGAACAAAAATCTACTACATGGCACCTGGAACGAGGAAATAAAGGGGTGGGAGAGATGAGTCATGTCCCACCAGAGCTCCAGGTTTGGGCAGGCAGATGCGGAAGACTGCCGCAGGACCCCACCACAGGACACCACAGAACCCACAAGGGACAGGGGTTGGGCCTTGCTAGGCCACTAGGCCCCACTCCGGGAGGTGGAGAAGGTGTAGTCTCAGCTCCTCTGGCACTACAGACCACTGGGTACCGGGGAAGAGCCAGCTTAGGGGTCCCTGGGTTGCACAGAGGCCAAGAACAACAGGTTCTCAGTCCTGAACATCCCAGACGCCACGGAAGTGCTGAGAATGAAGTGGGGGCCCCAGAGGCAGCTTGGTCAGCCTCAGGCCGAAGGGAGAGAGGGCAGGGGGAGAAGTCATGACCAAGGTAACTAATTAAAAATAAGTATTTAATGAGACTTACCATTCCAGAAGGTTAGAGTCCATGATAGGTGTAGTGGTTTGAATAAAAATGACCCCCCATAGGCGTGCATAAATTTGAATGCTTAGTCCTTAGATCGCAGAACTGCTTGGGAAAGGTTAGAAAGCACAGCCTTGTTTGAGGACTTGTATCAGTGGAGTTGGGCTTTGAGATTCAAAAGCCCATGCCATTCTCACTTGGCTCTCTCTGCCTCGTGCTTGTGGATTGAGATGTGAGCTCTTGGGTACCGCTCCAGCACCATGCCTGTCTGTCAGTCATTATGCTCCCAGTGATGGTGATCAAGCTCTAACCCTCTAGAACCATGAGCCTCAAATTAGATGCTTTCTTTGATAAGTTACCTTGGTTATGATGTAGTAAGGAATGCAATGGGAGAGTGAAGTAGAGGCAGCAGGACACAGAGAGCATAGTGGGAATGACCTGAGTCTTTCCTAAACCCCACCCCCCAGTGACACACCTTCCCCAACAAGGCCACACCTCCTAATCCTTCCTAACAGTTCCACCAGCTGGGGACCAAGTATTTAAACATATGAGCCTAAGGGGTTATTTTCATTTAAAGCACCACATTTCTTGCAAGAGCAAGCAATCCCAGGAGCTAGGATAGGATGATCTAAGATCTCATAAGACAGGAGGCTTGAATAACTCTGAGAAGAATTTTTTCCAAAAGCAATGTGGGAAGACTCAATTTGTCAGCAGCTCTCAGGTAGCTATTCAGCTGGGAGGGAAGAGATGAACTGCCACCCTGTGAGTGAAGTTTGTTCAAAGATGTTCCACGACCTATGGACCACTTTAGCGATCTGACTGTGCATGCATGAGGATTAAGTCACTGTCCTTTTTGAGGAAGGACCTGGGTGCCTGTGTCTTCGTCATACATTTTCAGTCTTCCCACTTCCATGTCCCTGGCTTTGTTTTTCCTTTGTTGTGTCCTAGAGTCACTGGTTAATTATGGACCCAGTTTCCTCTGTGCACTTGCTAATTGGATGTTTTGAAAGATTGCTCCATGCTGGCTCAAATAATTAGTACAGAATTAAAAGACTAAGAAACGCTGGGCAAGATAGACCACAATGGCTATAAAAATACAGCAAAAATCACCCAAAGTGGCTGTCATCCCAGTAAGTAGTCAAGAGGGAATGCTGGGGCAGAGAGGCTGGGAAATAAGGGTATGCTTTTAAAATAGAATATTTGATTTATTAATTATTTGCTAACTTCATGCATACGTACAATGTATTTTTATTATATTTCACCTCCACTTGTGTCCTTAGCTTCTCCCAGATCCTTGTTTCACACGCTCAACTCCCTCCCAACCTTATATCCTTAAAAAAAAAGGGCGGGGGGGCTGGGGAGCTGGATCAGTGGTGAAGAGCACCAACTGCTCTTCCAAAGGTCCTGAGTTCAATTCCCAGCAATCACATGGTGACTCACAACCATCTGCAATGGGATCTAATGCACTCTTCTGGTGTGACTGAAGACAGCTGCAGTGTACTCATAAGTAAAATAAATAAATCTTAAAAAAAAATCATAACTCACTGAATCCTGTTTGGACTGGAGCATGGCTAACCTACCAGGGGCCACACCCTTAAAGAAAATGAACTCTTTGCCACTCCCCCACCGAAGCCATCATCTTATCAATAGCTCCTAGCTAAGGTTGGGGTCTCACAAGCTCCAACTTCATCCATAACAGAATGTCGACTGGCCTCATCTTATACAGGCAACCACAGCTGCTGTGCATTCATGGGTGGAGGCCAGTCCCGTCCAGAAGACAGTTTCACTGTGGTCTTCTCTGACCTCTGACTCTTACAGTCCTGCCTCTTCTTCCAGATGGTCCCTGAACCTTCAGGAAGAGGCGATACAGACATCTCATTCATGACTGAGCTCACCAATGACACTATCCTCTTCATTCAGCTGTTGAGTCCCAGTCATCTATTGTCATACAAATAGAAATTTAGAGGACACTTGAGACTATGTCCATTTAGCATAATAGCCATAGCAAGTTCCTCCTCAGGCCTGAAGGTGGGCCTGTTGTTGAGTAGAATTTTTGCGAGAAGCCACAACCTCTTTGAAGACCATACTGGCTGTGCAGTATGCCATACTGGCTGATGCCTCCTGCTGAGGAGGAGGAGGACTCCCCAAACAGGGTAAAGAAATGATTGAATTTAGAGTCCAACATGCTGACATCTGTACCAGATTCTTCCACTTTCTAACTGGGGTTTGGAGCAAGTAACTTACCTTCTCTGAACATCCAGTTCTTCTTCTGTGGCTAAAACCCAGAGTCCCCATGTCATAAAGTTATGATAGGAATAAGTGCGCTCACTGAGGGAGAGTGTCCAGACTACTTCCTGTACAGAGAAACCTCTAGCTAGCCATTATTAATACGAAGCTATGCTATTTATGTCATGATGCAACAATAAGAATAAAACATTAACACAGGAATGTGCTCAGCCCGGCACAAATCCGGACTTAAGATCCCTTGAGGAGAGCTGGTTTTCTGTTTCTTCCTTTCTACACTTTTACTGGCCACTTTGTTTTCTCTCCCTAGTGCCCTTTCCCTTCCACTTAGGGACACAAGAATTTTAAAATTGGGTAAGAAAGTACAATTGTCCAGCTGAGTCCTTCACTCGGACTAAACCGGATGTGTGGTAAATACTGAATGAGGGTTACCAGACCAGAGCTGCCTGAGTAAGCCCTGGGAACCACCCCCGCGTGTATTCCATCACCCTGGGCTGCAACTGACTCAGCATTGGACACAGATGCTTTGCAACTCCAGCTACCTCATCTTTGTTAGGATGTCATGGGAAAGGTTTATGCCTCCCTTTGCTCACTGCGAATGCTCAAGTGTCTAGATAACAGCTATGCAAATCCTCAAGCTGGCTCATGGTCCACTCTCACCCACCTAGAGTTGCTTCTCGGATTCGATTTCTCTTAAATCGAGCTAGATGTCACCAGAAGAATAGGCCTTTGTGGATACCAGAAAGGCTCATTTAGCAACGATGATGTGACAGAAAGATGGAGAGTGACTAAAGGTTACCTTTAAGCTTTAGCTCTACTGCTCTTCACCAGGGCAGTACTGGCACAAATAAGTCCAAACAGAAAAGAAGGGGCCAGGTGCTTCTAATGGGGGACTTCATGGAAAGGCTGTCCTTGCCTAATTGGTTAATCACTCAGAAACGATTGTACAGACTTTCAGTCCTCAGTATGAACTTGTGAATTCTAACCCAGTGAATCATAGAGAAGCAGCTGCTTTCCCACCCTCTGCCCTGTGCTCAAGGCTTCTGAAGGGAAGGAAAGAGAGCCAGAGGCTGACATCATGCCATCTTTCAGTTTCCCAAGCCATAATCACTTGAGTCTTAGCTTCAGGATTTTCACTGTATCACATTCTGTTTCTGCTATTTTTTGTTTTGTTGTTTGTTTTTCCCATTAATTAATTTATTTATTCACTTTACCTTCCAATCACAGGCCCCTACTCCTGGTCCTCTCCTGCTCCAATCCGTTCCTCTAAGCCCCCATCACCTTCTCCTCTAAGAGGGTGGAGCTCCCCCTCAATATCCCCCTACCTTGGCACATCAAATCTTTGCAGGGGTAGGTGCATCTTCTTTCACTGAGCCTAGACAAAAGACACCAACCCACCCATAAGATGTTCCTGCCTATAAGAAATGCAGGGACAAAGATGGAGCAGAGACTAAAGGAATGGTCAACCAATAACTGGCCCAACTTAAGAACCATCCAATAGGCAAGCAGCAATCTCTGACACTATTATGTTTGCACACAGGAGCATCATATAGCTGTCCTCTGAGAAGTTCTAACCAGTCACTAACTGAAACAGAATTAGAGACTCACAGCTAAGCATCAGACAGAGCTTGGGGAGTCTTGTGGAAGACTTAGGGGAAGGACTGAGGGCCCCAGAGTTAGAAACTACACAGGAAACAAATAAAGTCAACTAACCTGACCTTTCTGGGTTCTCAGAGACTGAACCACAAACCAAAAATCATACACAGGCTAGACCTAGGCCTCCCCGCACATGTGTAGCAAATGTGCAGCTCGGTCTTCATATGGATCCCCAAACAACTAGAGCTGGGGCTGTCCCTAAAGCTGTTAGCTATGCTATTTTTAAACTTAATATCTTGGGCTGGAGAGATGACTCAGCAGTTAAGAGCACTGGCTGCCCTTGTAGAGGACCTGGGTTCAACTTCCAGCATCCACATGCCAGCTCACAACTGTTTGACACCAATGAACATTAAATAAAGTTCTTAAGAAATAAACTTAGTATCTTTTAAAAAAAAAGACTCACTCCCCCTTTATGCATTGACTTGACATGTGTCCCACATGGTGCTACCTATGAAATTGCCAGTTACATGTGCCAATTCTACTTTTCCTCAAGTACATTAAAACAAATATATTGCTGTGCTTTACCATAAGTACATGCCATTTGGATTGGCTTCCGGTAATACTCAGGGAATGCAGGGGATGGAATTCCCAGAAATCTTCCTGCATCTTCAGTGTTTGTTAACCTGACATACAGCCTTGGCTTGAAAGGCAAATTCAATACCACCAGACTGTATGAGTTAGCAATGAACTAGATGCTTTTTCTAGCATCCTTTATACTTAAGAAATGGATAGACCTTATGCATTATCATAATACAGATCTGATGGATTCAGGCCCACACATTTTTTAGAAATTAGCTAAATTTAAAGAGTAAATACTTAAAAAAAAAAAAACAACTCTGAATTCTCTAAATTACAGAGGAATTAAACTATCTAGGAACATCTTCCCCTGCCCACAGCTGAAGTAAAAGCCGGCAGAGGGGCACAGCCCTGTTAAGACTTGTGTGGGGTCTCCTCTACAATGCACTAGACCCCTGCAGGAGCTGGTAGGATTTCAGTTATGGGGAGAGAAGCACTGTAAGGATCCAAGTTAGCTGCCCAGAGAGCCTTGGAGAACCTCTATCACTTTGCATTTTCCCAGAGTTTTCTATTTAACGTTGATATGATTTTCAGCCTTTCCAAAAATGAGGAGGCTGACTATACCTCAGAAAACAGATTCTGCCAAAATACAAGAACTCTGCTAACTGCCAAGAATGTTATTGATCACCCCTTCCAGGATGAATGCAGGGAAACCTCAAGAATTAAATTTCACTCGAAGCACAAGAAACAGTCTCGTATTCTGTTCTCGCTGAACATCAGCTAATGTATTTATAATGAGGTCTTGGTTTTTCTCCAGACTTTTGGGGATGCTCCTTTGACAGTAGATTGGCTGGTGTGTGCCTAATGTTAACTGGATATATTACGAACACTTCCTTCTCACCTTGTCTGTTTTGATCAGGTCATTCTTACCTAAGGTCTTCTTTCCTCATGCCTCTCCTCTTCTTCATTACACAATTTTAATGACTTATTCATATTGTCTTGTATGTGTGAAGCTTTGCCCAAAGTTATGTTTGTATGTGTACTACATTCATGTAAGTGCTTGTGAAAATCAGAATAGGGTCTTAGATCTCCTGGAGCTGAAGTTACAAGTGGTTGTGAGCCAACATGGTGTGTTGAGAACTGAACCAGGCTCCTATGTAAGAGCAGCACATACTCTAATTACTCTCTCCACCCACCTTACTTCATTTTGTTCATAAGTCCATAGGTCTAAAGCAGACCCTTAACAAAGTTCTTTTCTCCAAAACTTTCTTCTCATAATAAATAGAATTCTTTTGGCTTTTCAAGATCATGTCAAAGCTTTCTCCAAAGGAAACGTTGATTTAGAGTCTGTGAGTCTTGGAAGCAGCAGTAGTGGACTGGGGCACTCCCAGAAGTTAATTCCGATCGTGGTGCACATGATCAAATGACCTTGAACTCCAGGCACACCTCGTTACTTTTGCACAGTCCTGGGATAATTCAATAAAGGAACAGAAAAACCCAAAGCAAAGCCAAACTAAACCAAAAAGCTTTTGGGTTCCTGTGTGGGCTTTCCATGTGTGTGATTTCAATTCTTATTTATTTCATATGAACTTTATGTGAGCAAACCAATTCCAGTGACTATATATACAGCCATACCAGAATTGAAAATAATTCCCTAAGAGAAACAGGCACCTTGGGAAGCTATTTTGTTATTGGGCTTTTGATCTGATTGCCCTTGGAAACAGATGGCTATTTGGTTGGGGGCAAAGCCACTTCCCTGCAGATTTAAGCCACTGGAGCAGCTATGTCAGTCATTGCTGTGGGGTAGCACTTAAAAGCTTATGACATGAGAAGGGCCGCAGAAGACTGAGCCAAAAAGATGGCAGCTCCTGCTTCTTCTGGAAAATTAGCATTGCACCCAGGCCGACAGCCTGATGTGTTTTCTGTTTTTAATTTCCTCAATTTTCAAACTGTAGGAGAACATAATATGCTTCTGTTTCCTGGAAACAGAGAGCACGAGTAAATATTTGAGAAATTTGATATAGAGAAAGTGGATTTGAAGTTTCTAAAAAAGATGCATGAAATCAAGCCCGAGTAATGCTGATCTTCCCTGCATCTGGTTTAGCCAGATTGGAAGACCTCCATCTTCCTAGACAACGCCTGAGTAGTCCCATAAGTTATACATAAGTGGACAGATAAATAACACCATGCCAAGTGGACCTCATAGCATGGCACTTAAAAACTGGAATATGGACTGATGGTAAGACAGAATATGGCAGGCCTTTAATCTCAACACTTGGGAGGCAGAGGTAGGTGGATCTCTGAGTTCAAGGACTGCCTGATCTAGAATTCCAGAACAGCCAGGGCTACACAGAGAAATCCTGTCTTGAAAAGCAAATAAACTAATAGTGATAATAGTAGTAGTAATTTTAAAAAGCTAAAATTTGTGCAAACTTAAGCCCACCACAATACTTTTTATTGATTGATTGATTGATTGATTGCCCCGTTATTGCACAGTTCATCTGTATTGGTGCCTAAGGCAAGCATTCCAACTTGTCATCCTGTATCTCATTGCCTTTTCTTTCCTTCCTGTTCCTTGACCTCTTGGCAGGACACCCAGGCAAGCATTCCGGATTAGTTTCTATGACATGGTCCAGCAAATTAAGGATCTAAACAATGCCAATTTATAGCTCACTGTTCTGAAAGTTGGAGTCTAAATTCAAGGTCTGGACAGAGCGAGGCTCCTTCGGGAAGCCTAGAGGGGAAAATCCATCCTTGGCCTTTTCATCTTCGAGAGACTGCCTACATTCCTTGGCTCACAAACCCTTTCTCTCACCATTCCAGCCATTTGCTCCTGAGTGATCACCTCAGCTTTTGAACTGATCCTCTGGCTGTCTCTTATACAGACTTTTGCAATTACAGAGGTCCATCCAGGGAATCCAGGTTGATCTTCCCATCTTGAGAGCTTTGACATATTCTATTTCTAAATCCTCTTTGCCATGTAAAGAAAGTATTTTCAGGTTCTCAGCTAGGAGGTAAACCTCTTTAGGAAGCTTTCCTCCTACAGGACCCTACTGCTCTTTCTTCTACCCTGCTCTATCCCCCTCCTCACCACGTTTATATACACATGTGTATACACACACTATCCCCATACACACACACACACACACACACACAATTTGTCCAGGCAAAGGCTACCACAAGTCCTAAAAGTGACTCAGACCAACTGGACAGCGGATGGTGGCATGGCAAACACCCAGAGGGAGAGGGTTTAGAAGGTCAGTTTGAGTTTAAGAAGGGCACATAGTTTGGGGGCTGGGACTTTTGGCTCCAAAGGATCACAGTCAAATGAAGGCAAGGTACAGATGCACCAGTCCGAAGCTGGGGCTGTTACTGGAGATGAAGCTGATGTTTGCCGACAGACAGCATAAATGGAAATCTGTAGCTGGGTTGTAGTTAAAGGGAGATACCTGCTCCTCTAAAGCTAACAGCAGAAATGCAGAGCCAGACAAAAGAATCCAGCCTGACTACATCAGGGCTATCTAATATATATGTATATAATTTTAACTATTGTACATTTTGTACCTTCTGGGGAAAATAACAACGTGAAGTTGTAAGACATGGTAAGACCCTGACTCAAAATAAAATATTCTACAGGAAAGCACAGTCCCACCTGATTCAGTCAGCCTGGGATTTCTACACCCTCACAGGCTGGTGGGACTCACTGGTCAGTGCCCTGCATTCTTGTTGACCATAGAGTTGCTTCTGTAGTGAAGAGACTCATTTCCCACACCTAACAGGCTCTCTGGGAAAGCCTGGGGTGCGGTGCAGGGCTGTCTCCCTCGGTGACTTGTGGAAGCTGTGTCCCCGTGTCACCCACCATATGGCAGTAAGTAGCCTAGCTCCGTGTGTCTCAGAAGCTTGACTGGGGCTAATGGTAATGACAGAGTGTGTGCTCTCGGAGTCTTTGGAAACGCCTGAGACAAGAGGGTGTTCTGATTGCTGATTAGCATAGTTCAGTTCTCTGCCCTGCTGTGTGTTAGAGTCATACAAGGAACTTAAAAAAGAAAAGTTAATGTCTCAGCCCCAGCCTCCATAAACTTCTGACCTCACGGCAGAGGGCTAGCCTCAGCGTCGTCGCAGTTTTCAAAGCCCCCTCTCTTAGGGAACTTGATTCATCACCCTACTTTGCCCTTCCCCCACCAACCCTTCCTCTGAACGCTCACACGCTCGCTTCAGCACTTCCTCTAGGTCTTTGTCAAATGTCACTGTCTCTAGGAGGCCTTCGTTTACCTCTGCCTAAGTTGTTCCCTGATCGGGAGGGACAGTGTCACTCTCTTCCCTCACAGCGGGTCTGCATCTTTCGAAGCATTTTATGACACGATTTCACCAACAGCTGCTAGGAGGAGCAAATGGGTTCCTTTGGGTGAAAATGGAGTCTTGCCCCTGAGGACCCATCCCTAAATTTTAGCTTTGCTGTTATTTTAAGAATACCAGCTGCAGAATGAAATGTTACCTTAAGCTGACCTGGTTAAAAGAGTAATAGTGAAGAGGATGGTGACCAAGGGGGCGTGTGTGTGTGTGTGTGTGTGTGTGTGTGTGTGTGTGTGTGTGCCTGTGTGTGTGTATATGTGTGTTTGTGTGCACTATAGTTTAAAGATATTCCAAAAATAAAGGAGAGAAGATCCAAGCTTTCTTTGTGGCAAGAGGCTAAGCTAGTTTGTGGCAGAGGCTAAGCTGACACATGGAGAGAAGCCTCACGCCTGTAGCTACCCTTTACCGACCACTCTGTGTGTTTGAGGAGGGGGTGTGGTCCCGAGCAACAGTGGTGATTTTGCCCTGTCTTCCATCCCACGCCTTCCGCTCTGAAGGATGAAAGGAAAGTAGAAGGTTCTGGGGTGAGCAGGGGTGGACTTTGAGGAGTCCCACGGGAGACACTGAGAAGCTGGGTACTATGGGATAGACCTACTCCAGCTAGCGGATTGGAGCCCGGCACTGGGGTGCAGTAGCTGTGTGGACTTGACACTCTTAGCTCCCCCTCTGCTGAGACCTTTCATGTGAGGTAGCAGCAGCGGGCACCTCTGCCTCCTTGGTGGTCATGAAGAAGAGTGAGAATGAAACACAACATTTGTGGGTTCTCAGGGAATAACAAGTTCTCTGTGAAAGTTTGTTATCGATAACGTGGTTTTAAAAACTAAACTAAGCCTGGTGGTGAAGGCCCAAGCCTTTAATACTAAATTTGAGGCCGACCTGGTCTACCGACTAAGTTCAAGGACAGCCAAGGCTACATAGAGAAACTCTGTCTTGAAAAAAACCAAACCAAACAAAAACTAAATAAAATAAAACCAAATAAAGTAAAACCAACCAACTCAAACCCCAGGAGCCCCCAGCAGGGACCCCAGGTACTAGGGGGGACTGTCTAAGGGTCAATGTTGAGAAAGGCTGCTGCTGGTTAAGTTCAATATAATACTCAGCAAACTCATTGAGAGCTGAACATAGTGGAGCCAGGATGTTTGTCCTTTCTAAATCTTTAACCCAAGTTGTTTTTCTATACTAGAAGAAAGCAATCACTGGCTAATACTTGCTTGAGCTGTGAGTAACTTGCTTTGGACAAAGGATAATAATAAAGTAAAGCATAATCTATGTACTTTCTAACTTTTATCTAAGACTTAGGAAAGCCAAGCTTAAGTAAGAACACATGGGTCAATTTATAGTCTTTATGCCCTTGGCTCCAGAGGTTCCCCCTAAGTCTCAGAAGCAAGAGAATCACAAGATTAATTTCCTGTCATATAAGAGATGATTTTTGTAATAATCATGTTCTTTATAAAATTGCCTAAATAAGATTTTTATTATTTGATTTATCTCCCTGTGAACTTATCTTATGATACGAGTAAAACCATTTCTTTGTTTCTGATTGATCATAATTCATGGTAACTTCTAGGTACAAAAACAAAACAAAACAAAACAAAACAAAACAAAAAAACTGGTGGTTTTAGGGTACTCAATGACCTTGTTTGCTATTTAAAATAGCAGTCTGGCAATGCCCGACTTACAAGTCCAAGGAATGGTTTTTGTAATAACAATTATATCATTTTGAGGTACCAAATGCTTACAGATTCTCCGAGGGCGAAGGATCTGTCTTCTATATACCTTACAAATGTAGTGCAGTGACATAAAACCAAAACAAAAGAAAAGCCAACCACCCTGCTAGGAAAAGGTGCTGCTGTGGGGGACACTAATGTCCCTCCCTTCCTATCTCATGAAGCTATAGCGTATCACATGGAGACACAGGAAGGAGAGCACCAGAACTCTAGTCTTGTTCATCAGCTGCTCTGCACGGCTGCCTAGTTGTCCCCAGTGGAAACTCATTACCTTTCCAGGTGTTTCTGAGACAGTGCCAGAGCCTTATTTCTCTCAGGCTGTGTCTTCCCGGTCTCCTCCCAGAACTCCATGAGTTCTTTGTTCCCTCTGCTCCCCCACACATTTGCTCAGCCCCTGTGTCAGAATTTCTTTATGCTGTACTGTGTTAGGTCCACGTTGGGATTGCCCCAATGTGGGATGGAAAACCCCAGTAACCCAGAGAGTGGCCAAAATTTCATGCCTCCATAGAGAGTGTCTCCTGAGGCTAGGGTCCCCCTTCTCTTATCACCCAACTCTTAACAAGAACTCAAGCCAAAGCTCAAAGTCTACCCTATCCACATCCCTGCTTCTATAACACATTATGACAAATTTACTAATTTCAAATACTACTGATGCTATGTCATGGTTCTGAAAGCCAGAAGTCCACATGGAGGCTGCCTGAAATGAAGTCAGTGTGCAGATGGGACCAGTTCCCCGTGTAGACGCTGCAGGACTAGAATCTGGTCCTTGCTTTCCCACTGCTAAGAGTGATGAGCTTCAAGTTTTATTAACTCTGCTGCTAATAGACCTTATTTAACTTAACGTTTGTATCGTTCAGTTTATTTAACTATCTACTTGTTTTTGTTTCTTGAGCAGGGTCTCCTATAAACCATACTGACCTTGAACTCTCCTATACAGCAAGGGTGGCCTTGAACTGATCCTGCTGCCTCTGCCTCCCCAGTGCTGAGACTTCAGGAGAGTACCACCTTGCCCAGTTCAATGTTTAACAATGTCTTTGTTTTACAACCAGCTTACAGCTAAAAACATAACTGTTAGTTCTCGGGAATCGGCCGGACGATCCAGTTACCGTTGCCAGCGTTCACCTACTCCCAAGCACTGTACATTTGCTGCTCGCTGTGTTTTTCTGTTTGACATTATCCTTCGAAAAAGGAAAACGAAGGCTTAGCTCTTTATGTACCCCACTCCAAGTCCTTCCCATGTCCATCAGTGGAAACTGTCTCTTATCAGTAAGTTTCTCTTCTCAATACCACAGTATCGTAAGTGAGAAAATGGCTTTCAGGCCAACAGGATGACTCAGAGGGTAGGAGAGTCTGCCGCACATACGCGATGATATGAGTTCAAATCTCATATAAAAAGTCAGGTATGGTCCTATGTGTGCCTGTAAGCCCAGCACCATGGGGGTAGAGGCAGGAGAATCATTCTGGCTTATTGGTTGCCAGCCTAGAGACAGGTTCAGTGGGAGTTCCTGCCTCAGGGGAAGAAGGTGGGGAGTAACAGTACAGGATACCCCGTCTTCTCTTCTGGCTTCTGAGTGCCACATGTGCACATGCACATGCATGTGCACGAGCACACGAGTGCACACACACACACACACACACACACACACACACACACACACACATTCCACCTTTGCTGATATATTACTGTGAAGCAAAATAATGCATACCTCAGCCACATGTGACATCATAGAGTTTTCTTTTTTATAAATTGTTTTTATTCTCTAGACCTTACATGCCAATCATCACACTTCTGGGGAGCTTAACTTTCTTCTCAGGGTATCTGACATTTCTGGTGGGCTTGCAGTTCCTTCTTTCATTGTTTTTTGGAGCTAAAATGACTAGTCTTTGCCAGAACTGTCCCCAGACCCACTGCCTTACATGTAAGGCATGCTGCCTTACATCTCCGTTATCTGGAGGTGCTCCCCCTCTTTCTATCTAGAGGTGCTCCCCCTCTTTCCTGAGTAGGGTATTCCCCTTAAATCTCCTTTTCATCTTCTCTGATTTTCCTGATTGCTTTGAAAAGNTGGAGCTAAAATGACTAGTCTTTGCCAGAACTGTCCCCAGACCCACTGCCTTACATGTAAGGCATGCTGCCTTACATCTCCGTTATCTGGAGGTGCTCCCCCTCTTTCTATCTAGAGGTGCTCCCCCTCTTTCCTGAGTAGGGTATTCCCCTTAAATCTCCTTTTCATCTTCTCTGATTTTCCTGATTGCTTTGAAAAGGAAAATAAGGACTATGTTGACACAAGACACATCAGAGATAATTATTTTTAACACGCATGAAAACATACCATAATCAAATTCGTGACATAGAGATTAACTTCACTGCTCTAATTATTTATGCAGGCTCGATTCCCCTGGAGAATGCAGGGTTCCAATGTTGGGCCTGAAAGTTCCCATTCTAGTTTCTAAACCTCTTTTTATAATAGCCTACTATTTCTTTCTAGAAACTTAGATCATCTCTGTTATTGGTGTTCTGAAAATGTCAAATAATATCTCTTTTCCCTTAAGTTTTTGGTACAGAAACTTACTTAGTACATGGCTCTGGATACATCCTAGTGCCACTGCCCTCGAGATCATGTGATCCTCTCGCCTCTGCCACTTGAGTACTGAATTGGAACAGAGTGCTATCATAGCCAGCTAACGTAACTAATTTGGTTGTTGTTTGAGACACTGTGTCAGATCTGTGAGCACACGCAGTGAAGAAGCACAATGCAGCTGTTCTAGAAAGTTTGTTCTTGTAATGTCTGCCATTTTCTCTTCCAGAACATTCTTCATCTAGGCCTGGACATCTTGTCTCAACTCTTTGTCCTTATCCTTTCTCTGTGCTCTCTCCCTCCACTTTTAGTTCTCTCTACCTTTTCAACATGTGAAGGCATTTCATAAATATGTCTTAAGAATTATTCACTGCATCAAAGAACTCTTGATATAATACTTTTTCTTCTATGAGCTCATTCTTCACTTACTTTGGGTCTTTAGTCTCTTATCTTGCTTCTCTGTCTTGCTTTTCTCGGACACTTTCAAGTTTTCTTCTGCTCCTAATATTTTTGTTTGTTCTTTGTTTTCTCTAAGTCCATTCTCTCTTTGTTTGGTTGTTTGTCATTATTAGAGTCTGTCTTCGAATGTCTGGTACTCCCAGCTGTTCATTCAGAGTCAAGAGTGAGCAAGTAAAAGCTTGTTTGCAGCCTGGAAGCTCCGAGGGACTCTCTGCGGTGGCTTTGCCAACTAGTCACTTGCTCATCTTGTTGGGGAATCCGTAATTATCTGTGCTATTGGTCTTTTCTGGGGCTGTTCTATTTCCTTTCGGAGAAATTCTCTAACTTCACTTTAGGCTTCTGACACACACCCTGGGTGCTGGGTAAGGGTGGAGACTATGACTCCCAGTTTCAGCCTCCTGCCTCACACTTTCCTTCTGCGCCTCTTCACAGCTCCTGTGCCGTGTCCCAGGGAGTAAACCTTCAGACCCCTGCTAGAGACAGGACAGTGACTGCCCTGGGGAGCTGGGAAGGATGCAGGAGACAGACATCCTCCTGCTGTGATAGCTGTCTGTGCTGCCAACCTGACTGGACTTAGAATCACCCAGAAGACTCACTCTTAGGTGTTTCCAGAGTGGTTTAACTCTGAGAGGGATACCCACCCTGAATATGGCGGGCACCATGCTATGGGTTAGGGTCCCAGGCTGAACAAACTAGGGGAACATAAAAAACAAGCTGGGCCCCAGCAGCTTGTCACTGCAGACTCAGTGTGAGAAGCCACTTCAGGCTCCCACTGCCCATACCTTTCCCACCATGATGGACTGTAGCCCTTAAACCATGAGCCAAACACACTCTTTCCTCCTGGAGTAGCTTTTGTCAGATGGTTTGTCACAGCAACAGAGAGCCACTGCCTTTCTCTATCTCCCTTGACTTCATTCCATCTTTCCCCCCTTTTCAAAGGTGACCCCACCTTCAGCATGCCCCCAGGTCCCAATAATGTCTGTAATTTCAGCCTCCTTGCTCTGTAAACCCAACATCTTGTCAACTTATTTCCATTACCTTTCCTTTGTTATCTGCTTTTTCTTCTTTGGACTGTAGATATAAATTTTTATACTCTCTAATACATTTTGTATAGATTTTATTTGGATAAAGAGGCCAGGGAGTATGTTTAATTTGTCATAATTAGTATGGAATCAATGTACATGGCTTTAACAGTTTGTCAAATGCAAGAATGATAGCCTGTATACTATACTAATACATCTTATATTCAGAATGGGTCTTCCCTCCTGAGGCAACCTCTCACAGACATACACAGAAGTGTATCTTCTTCATCGTTCTAAATCCAGTTAAGCTGACAGTGAAGACTGCCATCCTGTTTTCCTAGGAACATGGGTCACTATAATGATAGAGCAACGTATTTGCCAACTCACAGGGGCGGGGATTTGAAACCAGGAAAATCCTAGAAAAAAAACAAGAAAGCTGGTCAGTTTCATCCTTACATGAACCTCTTTAGTGGTCAAGATTTCACCTAAGCTCTGGGAAGTTGCAGCAAAGTCTCTGCTTGTCTAAGAGGGCAATCCAATCTTGAACTTAAATAGACTGTTTCAATTTGTGATCTCACACTAGAGAGAAATAAGCATCAAGAAAAGGGGAGATCAGGGAAAACAGGAAAATAAACTAAAAAAGCAGCATGAAGAGGAAGCAGAGAGACACGGGACAGTTGCAGTTGCGAGTCTGACCTTTCTGGCCCACATCCTTCTGAAATGCAAGTGTCTCCCTAAAGGCTGTTTGAGTCTTTACCTCTAAGTGACGGAAGTGTTTGAAACCAGGCTGGCAGTAGCTTGAGACTGTTGTCCCTAAGTGACTCAGTGGAGGTTCCTTAGACTTATGTCTTAGTCAGGGTTTCTATTCCTGCACAAACATCATGACCAAGAAGCAAGTTGGGGAGGAAAGGGTTTATTCAGCTTACACTTCCACATTGCTGTTTATCACCAAGGAAGTCAGGACTGGAACTCAAGCAGGTCTGAAAGCAGGAGCTGAAGCAGAAGCCATGGAGGGATGTTCTTTACTGGTTTGCTTCCCCTGGCTTGCTCAGCCTGCTCTCTTATAGAACCCAAGACTACCATCCCAGAGATGGTCCTACCCACAAGAGGCCTTTCCCCCTTGATCACTAATTGAGAAAATGCCTTACAGTTGGATCTCATGGAGGCATTTCCTCAACTGAAGCTCCTTTCTCTGTGATAACTCCAGCTATGTCAAGTTGACACAAAACTAGCCAGTACAACTTAGAAATAACACTGATCTCTGGGCTAGCAGTTGGTGCTCAAACCCCAAGTCCAAATCCTTCGAGCTTCCGGATCTGTGTTTCAAGTAACTCAGAGAGATCACCTTGGCACAAAGGACAGCTTTAAACTTTTTGGGTCATCACTGAGTGGATATAAGGGTTTCACTTTTAAAATACTGTTTTATCTCTCATTTTGTGGGGCTTAAGTTGGCTCTTGAGCTAACCCAGATGTTCCATCTCTGACTTAAAATCCTTGAAGCAACAGTTGTTCTTCAAAGTCCCTGTTTGCTTCTCTGTCCCTTGCGGTGACCTGGAGGTCAACCCAGCCTCTCCCATGACTTTTGATGTATGAAACCCTTGGTTTTCTTAACTTCACCCTGGGTTGGTGGTGAAAGGAGGTTAAATGGGACAGGGTGGGGAAGGGTTCCCTGGGAAGGGTCCCCTGGGGTGTTTAAGCAGATGGATATTAATTAATTGTCTTGGAGATTAGGCTGATGAGCTGAGCCCACACTTAGCCTGTCAGCAGAGAGCAAGCAGCAGCTCCCTAGCTTTGCCCAGCTCCCACCTCCTCTCCACGCGGGACCTATAGGTCTAGCCTGCTCTGGTAGGGACCTATAGGTCTAGCCTGCTCTGTTACAATGAGGATCTTAGGCAGCGGCTTGCTTCTTCTGGTATATAGCAAGCACCAGCTGCTGCCGCCATTCAAACCTGCCAGGATCTTGTGGAAAGTCATTAACATCAGAAAGAAATACATCCTAATTAGCTAGCATCTCCTTTCCACATAAAACCATCAATGTAGTGCAGGGAGACTTTGATCTCTCTTTTCTAGGCTTTGCTACCATAAATGCCAGAGTGAGGTTTCTCTTATCTCTCTTCATTTATTTTTGTAGAATCTTTTATTTCCAATATTTTCCCATCCCAGTAATAAGCCCCACTTGAGATATATTAATGTGTCTGCCTTCTGGAAACTTCTGAGACCGCTTGGGGCATTGTTTCAATTGTTTCAGTCTGCATTTAACAGGTAAGTAGATTCTCTTAACTAGCCAAAGAAGCTAGTGCATATGAATGCATTTAGTGCTCAGATAACCCTGTGGACAGGGATAACAATATTATCTTCATTTTACATGAAGAAACTGGGACAAAGGGGTGACAGCTGGCAAGTGATAGAACCAAATTCTAAAAGCAGGCCAGTGGAACACAAGTGGACCTCCTGAGCTTCATGTCCCTCTGTCTCTGGAGAGAAGTAGTTTCCTAATTAGTATTCTAGAAAAAAAAAAGATTGCTTTATTTTTGTAGGGAACAACAGACAATCTAAAAATTTAGAAAATGTGTATGGAAATCTGGATTTTTCTGCCTATTTGATTGTGAGTACCATTAGCTTTCATTACATACGCAGTAACAGCAGCTGTTTGGACAGGTACCCACTGGTGCAGACCACAGTCAGCATCCCATCAAATTTCCTGGCTGTTTTCTAGAAGCTTCAGGGCCCTGGATTCTATTATTGTGCTACCCTCCAAGACACATCCATTGATGTCCTGGAGACCAAACTTGATTCTCCCTGATTAGATTCCTGGTAAGTTCTGTCTAGTGATTAACCTGATGGTGTAAACGGAGTGAGAATGAGCCATCGCCGCCTGGGGTCCCAAACCTGTGTTGTTCTGACAAAGGTTTTCATCACCTGGCTGATGCTGTGGAAAGATTCATTACAAGAAGTCGGATTTTCATTCAGTGCAGAAAGATGATTTCAAAGCCATTGTCTGGGAGAGCAGGGGCATCACACAGGCCAGGATGAGTTTACATTTCTTTGTATGTTATGGCTTGACACTTAAATAACCCCAGAGGTCTACCTGCTAGAGATTTGGTCTCCAGCACGTGTGCCATTGGGTGGCGAACCTGTAGGATGTGTGCCCTCTATGAAGCTAGAGAAGTCATTGGATTCCTGCATTGTAGAAGATATTGAGACCTGGTCCTTTCCTGTCATTTCCTCTGCCTCCCAGCTGCCATATTATACCCTGTGTTCCCTGCCATGATGTCCTGCCTCAACACAGGCCTTCAACACAGGGCATCCAGGTTGACTCCAAAAATCTGAACTATAGATCATGGAAATAGTAGAAATAAGAGCAGGTCACACACAATTAAAAAAAAAAGACAGATAGATGGATAGAGCTTCTTTATTGAGCCTGCAGCCCAAGCTGGTTCAAGGGATACCGCAGGGACTGCCAGAAGGCCAGGCTGCTTCACATAATAAAGGGGACTAGCAGCAAGCTTTAAAATTGATTTCCTGTGCATGGTTACACATCAGTAATTGTCCATCCAGCATTGGCACTGTGCTAAAAAAAAATATTTTACTCTGTGTGCCCAAACACTGTGGCCCTGAGGTGTGCAGGTCTCCTGAGGGTCTCTTGTTCCTGACACTATGATCTTATGTCCTTGCATTTAGTTTGGTGTCAGCCTTCTGAGAAGACTGAGGGTCTGCGTGTGCTCCAGCTGCTGAAGGCACTGGCTTGGGCTGGAAGAAACACAAACCAGCTCCAACAGCCAAAGAATCCTGAATTGGAGTCTTGAGCAGAGATTTTTAAATGGTCAACATGGCTTCATTCAAAGCTGAGCATAGTCCGACTCAAAGGTTGAGGCCGTAAAGGGAACAGAAAATGTGAAGGCAAAGTTGCCATGCTGTGACCTGCTTCAGTCATCCTTCAACCATCTTACAGCTCCACGCAAGAGTCAGTGCTCACGTCCAAACAGCCTTCAAATCTATGCAGAGTAACCCAGACAACGGTTGCTACCGTCTCCACAGCAGGCATGTTCTCTCCAGGGAGCTCATGTGGCCTCCAAACTGGTGACTTTTAAGTTAATTAAGAGCAAATTCTATGATTTCACAGCTTGTCTGGTGTCTTAAGCTCATTCTGGGCTCATACCAAAGATATTTTGGGAATGAGGTTTTTCCTTGGTAACATTTCTCTTTTGTGTGGCCACCATGAACTCCAGGGTTTCAGCTTGATTCAGTCACAGGAGCTTGTCATCTGTAAACGTGCTGGTCTGTGGCCTAGCCAGGTGTTTTTTGTCTCAGTGATGGAAAACTGGCTAACATGTTATCTATACCCATGACAAAATTCCTTAATTTATAAGTGAATAATTTATAAACACTAGAAATGTATTATTCACACATCACAAACCCAAGATACCGATGCCGAGGCCTGTGCAGGCGTGTGAGAACCTGTTTCTGTGTGCGGCTTCACGGTGTGTTCTTCCCCTGCCTTTGGCCTCTTCCACCAGGACATCCATTTCAGTCATGACAGCAGATCCCCAAGTGCCACACCTTTCTTAAGATTGACAGAGTGCAGGTTAAATTCCAACATAAAGCTTGGAGGGACATTCAGCCTAGGCAGTGGTAACAGTGGCCCAGCTTCATAGAGTTGTTGTAGAGATTAGTGTTTGGCGTGGTGCCTGGGATGGTCACTGGTAACCTGGAGCACCTAGAAGATCCCAGGTATCCTCAGAGAATACATACAGATGGTGTCAGTTTTTCTATGAGTAGAGGGAGACACGGGGCATCAGTAGGTTTAGTCCCTTAGCAATAAATCCAAGCCAGGGTGGGATGATTCATACTCTTGTTTGTGTTAGTTCGTAGTATATTATATAGTATGCTATATATTCATTTTCAAATTTGAAACCAGATTAGAGAGCCAAGGTAGGTAGACTGCGAATGATGATACCAAGCTTTGTTTTTTATTTTAATCATACTAACTATATATGATTATTTTTATAGTTCTGTTAAAATGTCATATATGCACCTCTCCTTTTAGACCATGACAATTAGACCATGACAATTTCACAAGCTGCATGCAGCTCCAAGAGATCTCGGAGTCTTCATTTATTATTTCTTTCCTTCTTTGTCCTCACTTCCATCTTTTCATCTAGTTTAGCATTTCCTAAGATGTAAGTCCCCAAACCACTAGTATCATAAGATCCATCAGAAGTAAATGGGGTTTTGTTATCAAACAAATTTGGGGAATTCTTGATATTTTGTCTCCTATTTTGGAAACTTGCTTTGCATGTTAAAATTTACTCAGTACTTGGGGCTAGAGAAGTGGCTCAAATAGCACATACTACTGTTCCTGAAGATTCAAGTTTGGTTTCCATCACCTACTTTGCGCAGCCCACAACCACATGTTACTCCAGTTCCAGAGAGATCTGTCATCTCGGGCCTCTGTAGACACTGTATCTGTGTGCACATAACTCCACACACATTAGAATGAAGTATTTTTAGAAAAGAAGGAGGAGGAGGAGGAAGAGGAGGAGGAAAAAGAAGAGGAAAAAGAAGAGGAAAAAGAAGAGGAAAAAGAAAAAGAAAAAGAAAAAGAAAAAGAAAAAGAAAAAGAAAAAGAAAAAGAAAAAGAAAAAGATAAACCGTAGTCAAGACTTTGGATTGCCTTAAAGTGAAGAAAAATCTGAGACAAATACTTGTAATCTGGTGTTTCTCAAGCATGCTTTACCTCGGAATGGTCCCTCTCTTACATAAACCCTGTCAATAACCTGCTGGATCTAGTAGGAAAAGTATTGATCTAGATTGAATTAGAATGTGGCTTTCTAAGCTTGGAAGTGGCTGATTATTACTGCTGCTCTCATTAAAAGTGTCATATTTTAGATTTATCGAACTCTCAGAGACCAGACTTTGTGTTTTCTACCCTTGAAGTCACATGTTTGAGGACACAAGGATAAAAATGAGAAACCTCACATATTTTAATATGGGCCTGAGTCTTTCAAAGTTTTATCTTTGATTTAGTAATATTGAGTTATTTTGTTCCAGTATGTGTTGGTCATAGTTTGTTAGATTACCCAAGAGCCCTCAAGAACCAGCCTTTTCATGGTCCTTTCTTCTCCAAGTGGCCCTGTACTCAGATAGCCTCATGCAAGCTCTTGAGATAAGTACAAAGCTTTTACAATGATATTGTTGTCTTCTTTTCCTCTCGCTACTTACCAAGAATCTAACCTATCAGAATGTGGTTTGCTGTGTGGTAAGCCAGCTGCTGTACCCATCTCCAGGCCAGCAATAATTTTCCAGTACCTTGGACTTCCTTGACTTGGATCGTCTCTACTGTGCTTCTTTAATGGAATGCTTTGGGAAATGTGCCAAAGAAGACAGGTCTCCATGGAAACGAGCATTCTCCTAGGCAGGATGGCCATGAGACCATTCAGGCTGTTAAACAAGGCTAGTGTGTTGTTAGTTTTTGTCAACTTGATACAACCATACACATACCTGAGAAGAGGGAATCCTGATTAAGGAATTGGCTCCATTGATTGGCCTGTGGGTGTGTCTCTGGGGCATTTTCTTAATTGGTGATTGATGTAGGCGGGCCCAGACCAAGGTGGGGGGTGTTGTCACCCATAGGTAGGTGGTCTTGGATGGCATAGAAAGAAATCTGAGTGACTTTTTTTTTAATCAAATAAATATTATGTTGTCTTCTATAATTATCTGGATTAGGTTGACTCGTTTATTGAAGCAAAATTTAATAATTATTTACACTAGGCCAGATACTGTGCTGTATGTCCCATGTTCTGCTCAGGGCACACACAGAGCTCCTAATCTGAAAGCAGTTGCTAAGTACAAATTGCATGTTTATGCCAAAAAGATAAGCAATTATCTTAATATGGAGCAAGCAGTTGGATGTGAGAGCATGCTGGGGAAAGCTAGGTATTTTATATATACTATTTATTTATAAATGGAGATGATTTCCTCGGTATATTCTTAACTTCTCTATATCCCTGCCTAATATCTCCTCTCCTTTGTCTGTTTTTCTCCAGCTTACCTAACATAGTCATTTGGCTAATCTGTCATGTTACATCCTCTCTCTCCCCTTTCTGCTTGATGCCCATTAGCAGAGGTTCTAAAAAAGTCACCAGTTTGCATTGCCAGATTTTCTGGGCTCCTCCAGGGCTGACCCACATCCTTGAAGTCACTGAGATATAAGTATGCCTTTATGGAAAAGTATGCCTTTAGGGAAAAATGATGTTTCTATATGAGGGAGATCCTCCCCAGTCTTCCCACCTTGGGGCTCAAAGGCCTTCCTGTGATCATGAGGCATCCAGTATGAGGAGGAAAACTCTGAAAGGGGCAACACAGGACAACACCTGGCCTTTGATAGCATTCTTGGTCAACTAGACCTAAGTTAGCAGATCATGGTCAGGCCATGGTAACACTAGAACAGCTTCACTGTCTGCACCCATTTAGTCCCATCTCACAGAGAAAAATTCATTCTCGGTGAATGCATCCCATAGTCTTCTCCTCTGCCTTGACTTCTCCTTTCCTTCTTCCTGGAGAGCACTGCACTCTGCCCCCAACTCACCTGCTGCATTCCTGACTTACTGACCTTCAGAATGGGCCTGTATCTGAGAAGAAAGTCTTATGGAGGTACTTCAGTGAAAACACACTTGTTAGGATTGGTCCTAATCCAGTATCGCTGGCATCCTTTGAAGAAGGGGACATGTGGGTGCACACTCCCAGAGGAATAACCACGTGAAGGCAGGAGGAGATGGGTGTCATTATGCCAAGGAGACAGGCCTCAGGTGAAACCTCCTGGCTGACATCTTTCCTTGATCTTGTATTTGCAGCTTCCAGGACGGTTAGATGAAGTTCTGCTGTTTAGGTTGACTCAGTCTGTGGTACTTTATTAAAGAAGTCTTATCGATGAATATGTACTCTTTGTTTACTCCTCTGTTTGGCTTAAGCCATACTCAAGAGCAAGGCTTTCTTCAGTGAGGCCTTCTACAGTTATGTGAGCACTAGTCTCCCAAGGGTCAGAAGCATTTCTAGGGAGACCCTATTGCACTCCTTAGGGGGTCTGTTTTCCTTTTTCTGTTGTTTCTGGGCTGATGGTCAGGGGCTTGCTCTGCCATGGTGTTCTGGCCATCCAGCATGTCCACCAGCGTCTTCCGTGATCCTGGTCTGCAACCTCCAACACAGAGCCTAAACTAACCTTTCCACCTCCGTGCCTAAATGCTGACCAGGTCAAGGATTTCCCCTTGTGTCTCCTTGACTGAAATTGTATCGCATGTTCATGAGCAGAAGCAAAACGGGAACAAAAGGGGATCACCTCCCACATCTGGACCAGTCAAAAGTCATCCTGTTTGGCTAGAGTGGAACCTGCCTTTCTAGCAGTTCACAGGTTTGGAGTAGCAGGAACAGATCATAAATACAATTCTGAAAGAACAAACTTCATGGACTAGGAGCCCACTTTGCTCTCCCTCTGCCTGCCTCTAACTGAGGCAGGCACACACTGCTCATGTCTGGAGACATGTTCTGTCATCACAGCCTGGTAGAGTTGCCGTTGGCATGCAATCGATGAAGTACGGAGAGGGATGCTTCCACATAGGCTAACGCACAGAAAAGCCCCTCCCAAAGCAGAGCGCCCTGCCTCTGTCAGTCAGGAGAGCTACAGCTGAGAAGCGCTGATCCAGGAGGGAGCCTCTGCCTGTTTGGGCATGGCTGCTGTCTACAGCATTACCCTTTACCCCAAAATTCAAAACAAAACAAGGGTCATAGAGGAAAAAAATGGCCAAATTGATCAACAGCATCACACTGGTCGGGAATTGGGAGGGCAGTCATGTCTGCTGTGGCTGGAACCGGGGTGTGCAGGCTTCCTGTAAGTCTAGTCGGCGCTGTAGCATCCCTGAAGGCAGAGCTAGCCTGATCACACTGCCTGCCTGATCCCAGTCTACACCTGTCAGAGACCTGAGTGAAGCAGGAAAAACTGCTCTGACTAAAATTAGGAGAGGAGATGAAAAAATGATTACTTGGAAATAAACTCGAAGATGCCAATTTAGATCCTCTGAGACTACAGTCTGACACATAAGCAGGACTAAAAATATGAAAATATGGTACTGCCACTGTAATCACTAAATTTCAGCTAGCTCTAAATATAATTAGATCTTAGTTGCTGTGTAGAAGCATTGTGCTTTCATATTTAAAAGATATTAATAACTATGCTTTTGTATATTGTCAGTATATGCTTAAAATACATTCATGATTTTAAAAAGTAGCTCTTTAAGTATTATACTCAGTGATTACATTTTTTAAAATATCTGTCCACAGTGACATTTGTCATAAGTAATAAATGGAACGGTGAAGTGTATTTGTAGTTTAGATTACTGATCAGGAGTTTTAAAACTTCTTTGCCAGGTCATTTGAATACAGTTTAGATAAGTGAGGGACAGGCTTGCTTGTCTCCACAAAGGCAGCAAGTAAGTCAGTGTGGGGACCTGTCACTGCCTGTGTAGACAGCATCGCGTTCCGTTTGGATTATGGCTACTGTCTACAGCATCTTATATTTTACCTTTAAATTAAAAAGAAGAAAAAGTAGCATAGAAAAAAATGGCCAAATGGATCAACTGCATTGCATTAGTCAGAGTTCTCCTCTCAAACAGGCCTGAGAGAATGAATAGGCATCGAAGGAGAAGTTGCTAGATTGGTTACAGAATTCTGTCAGTATTGACCAACAATGGCTGTCTCCCACTGAAGAGACTGAGAACCCTTTAGCTGCTCAGCCCATGAGTTGGATGTCTCAGCTGTCACAATCTGGTACTACATGCCTGGAGTACTCCTGGAGAGCTTCTGGTCTTGTCTGTGTGGCAAACTGAAGAGACTTGGTTCTGATGTTAGTGGGAGGCGGCGGCAGCGGCAGCGGCAGTGGCACAGCGGATGGTGGTGGCGCGGCCATGGGGCCGTGGCGGGCTGCAGTAGCAGAGTAGATGAAACTTCCAGTGAGACCAGAAGATGAACAGGCAAAAGCTTTTCCCTTAGACTTCTCTATTTCTGGGTCATCCCCCAAAGTCATTGCCCCCCTCTTAGAGTGTGTCTTCCCACTTCANGCGGCAGCGGCAGCGGCAGTGGCACAGCGGATGGTGGTGGCGCGGCCATGGGGCCGTGGCGGGCTGCAGTAGCAGAGTAGATGAAACTTCCAGTGAGACCAGAAGATGAACAGGCAAAAGCTTTTCCCTTAGACTTCTCTATTTCTGGGTCATCCCCCAAAGTCATTGCCCCCCTCTTAGAGTGTGTCTTCCCACTTCAGTTAGTCCAATTAAGAAATCCCTTAGTGGGTTTGCTTAGAAGTCGTATCTTGGTTGATTCTAGATCCAGTCAAGTTGACAATTAAGATTAACCATTATAGACATGATGTTGAGGTGTTTTTCAAAATCAGTGTGTAGTTTTTTTTGGTTTTTGTTTTGTTTTGTTTTGTTTTAATGTACTTGGCATTTCTTCTGTGTGGACTCAGCAACTGTGGATTCAAACAACCACAGACCAAAAATGTCTGTAAGAAAAAAATTGCATATGTCCTGAAAACAAGCAGACTTAGCTTCTCGTGATATTATTCCCTATATAAGACATTGTAACAGTGATTTATGTGTAATTTGTATTACACTGGATTTTATAAAAAGTCCAGAGATGACCCAAAGTATATGAGAGTTTGTTCATACGCTTTGTGCAAGTACCCTGGCCTCTGTGTATGGAACTTGAACATCCAAAGATTTGGGTGAGTACACGTGTCCTAGATAGCTTTAACTGCTGTGTTGCTGCAGCCCAGAGTTAGCCTAGAAGGGAGTATCAGCTGCCGTTTTGGTTGCCCAGATCAGATAGGCCTGTAAGGGATTGTCTTGAATGTTAATTAATTCCAAAGGGCCCAGTCCTCTGGGAATGGCTCCATCCCTAGGAAAGCAGATGAAGAGTATATACTAGCTTTGGGGCCAGATAGCAAGCAGCATTCCCCGTGGTTCCTGCCACACATTGGCTGTGAAGTGACTGTCTCGTGTGAAATAGCAAGCAGGCCTGTATTCAAGTTCTTGCCTTGAGTTTTCTCCTTGACCTTCCCTGACAGAACCAGCAAACCCCTTGCTCATCTAAGGCGGTTTTGCTGGAGTGTTTGTCACAGCAATATACATGCAACTAGAATAATGTGGGTGGGTCCTGGAACCAATGCCATGTGCATACAAGTGGATACCTGTATATTATAGGAACCAAATTTGTATCAGCAGTGAAGAACAGGGTTAGCTTAAGCTATTTTTCAGGCTGTGCATTTAGTGGAAACAGCACATTTGGGTAAATGCTCCTTAATCAGTTAACAAAGATTTTTGCACCGGGCTTCATTTTTCACAGAGTTGTCATGGATATGTTTCCTAATATGTTCCTATATGGTCATATGCATTCCTCACATTGATCTCTTATACTTAACCAGAAGTATCTAAAGGTTAACTCAGTTTACAGCTTAGTATAAACCTAGGGTCCTCTTAGCAATCTCCTTTCAGCCTGAAAATGCTCTTCATCCGAGCTTTCCTGTTTGACTGCTTATGGATGACAGTAATGATGTTTTACATGTCTAAGAGCCTTTCATTTCCTTATTACGTGGGCATATCTGGTGTCGGCTCCAGGCTTCTTGCTATTAATAGCTGTTGAAGATACACTGTACATCTAATTTGGCACTGCCTGTGGTGACACAATTGGTTCTCAGTTACTTTACTGCCAATATGTGCATCTCAAGCCACGGGAGCTTGCAGCTAATTGATGAAGTCTCTGACCTCCAAGAATAAATCTAAGACCCACTTTCCTCTCTCCGGATCCCTCACCACCCCAGGTCTGGGTTTGGTGCTATCACTGGCAAACCACTTCCTCGATTTGGTTTTATCTATGTTCATTGTCAGGGAATAAAGGAGCTCTCGGGGCAGCTTCTGAATTTCCAAGATTCAAGCTGTAGTCAGAGAAAATGGCTAATGAGCTTGTTTTGGGTGCATGTTTGTGGGACAAACATTTTTGTTTTGTTTCCATAGTGTTTTAGGCAGCTATGAGGAAGGTGAGGAGTATTTGATTGGCAGATGTCTTTTGGCAGAACTTTTGCCCAGTCTCCTCACAGAATGATTATTTGGTGACACCACTGAAGGGAAGCTTCCCCAAACAGCCTTTTAGTATGTGGTATCAACCTATCTCCTGAAGCTTACACCATTGCTCCTGTCCGTCCACACCAGCCTCCCTCAGCCACACTGACCATGCCAAGAACAAGACACAAGGCTTCTTCCTTTTATCTCTTCTTTAGTCAGGGTTTCCTGGTTGTTGGTTCATCCCTCTTTCCCCTTTGCCAACCTCTCTTCCTCCACAGTATGAGTCCCCACAGGTCAGCCAGGAAATGCTGGTTGGCAACCAAAAAGCTCCCATGGATCAGGAGTTCTGAGAAGGGAACCAGGGCAATCTGAGTGCTCAGAGGGGCTCTGGGCTTGTCTGGCATTTGATGTATGTTGTGTGAAGCCTTTTCTGTTACCATGGTACCCTGTGTTTACCAGCATCAGTACCGAAGGACTATGTAAAGAAGGGTAGCAGAGGCATGACTTTGAATGTTAGCTGTTCTAGATGGTGAAATGTAGTGTGCCCCTCCCCTGGTAAAGGGCTTGGTACACTCTTCACTTAGTCACAGTCCACAGCAAGCTGTGGAGGTGCCCTGAGATCGTCCTGTCAATGCGTCTGTAAACACAGGGTACCTATTGACAAAACACAGGCCTGGCTCATCTGTGACCTTCCAATAAGCACAAATGTCATTCTATTTTGTCAGTTTGGTTTCAATGAGAGTCTGCAGGTTGACACGGCTTATTAAACATCTAGAATATACTGCTATTTTCCAAGATTATTGAGTGTAAGCATCACTAAACCTTTCATGTTTTAAAAATTATTAATATGTAGAAAGAAAAGCTTCAGTGTCCAGCGGCTATGGACAGCGACTGTGATGGCTGTCTGACCTTTCTGGTGAGGTGCTTTTCTCCTCCATTGTACAGAACCGGGTTATCATCAGAGTGAAAATGGTTGGATACTCTATTAATTATGATACACCCAATAATGTTGTCTGTCTTTTATGTGTTCTGTTATTTGATGTTGTGTGTTTTGCCTTATATGAAGGTTTAAAGTGAACAAGATAGGCATGATTCCTGCCTTGGGGGTCTTCATGGTTAGAGAACATATCGACTAGCACGTGGAGCTGTATGACTGAATGTGTTTCCGTTCTGAAACTTACAGTAGCCCATAAGACAACAGCCTACTTTATGAGATGCCATCACAATTTTTACAGCAGTGTCAGTTAGCTGTTTCAAGAGCCCCCAGAGCCCAGACGAGGGCCTGTGGGACTGTTCTGATGGCAAGGATCCACACTTAGATGAGGGTCACAGAGACTTCTCTACATGTTACTCTTTTGATGCTTTGTGATAGAACTGGAGGTTCTGGTCTGGATCTGTATGTATAATCTCAGTAGTTTCTGCAGAGAGGGACGGTACCTATCAGCAATGGTAGGTGGTCGTTACCCATGGGAGCCTCCAAGGAACTGTCTATGCCTAAGCAGAGAAGAGGGAACTGACTGACTCCTGCTGAAGTTGGAACAGAAACTCTTATCTTGGGGAGGGGGCTCTGAGGTACATTTTACTTACACATCAAAATATGACTCACTGGTGCAGCTGCCCAGATGTTAAAATAGAATTAAACTGTTTGTTATGGTTTTACTCATGAGTGTATGCATCCTACCCTACACTTAACTAAATTTAGTTCATTCATGCGGTGCCAAATGTATGTAAATGACCACATAAGATACCAAGGGGCTTGTGTTGGTTGGGTCTGTCAACTTGACAGAAATCTAGACATATCAGGGAAAATGGAATATTAATTAAGAAAACACCTCCATAAAACACCTCCTGTAAGTTTGTCTGTAGGGCTTGTTTTTGATCAGTGATTGGTGTAGGAGGGTTCAATGCTGTGGGCAGTGCCACTCCTGGGAAGGTGGTCTTGATAGTATAAGAAATCAGGCCAAGCAAGCTGTGAATAGCAAGCCAGTAAGCAGCACCTCTTCATGGCCTCTGCATCAGCTCCTTCTTCCAGGTTCCTGCCTTGAGTTCTTGTTCTGACTTCCCTCAGTGATGTCGTATGATCTGAGCGTTGTAAGATGAAATAAACCCTTCCCTTCCAAGCTATTTTTGATCATAGTGTTTTATCACAGCAATAAAAACCCTAAGAGAGGACTCATATTATTTTTATCACTCTCTGACCACTTCATACATGCATATATTAAACTTTAGTCGTTGGTATTTCCCCACTGTCTTCTCTTATCCCCCTTCCCTCTCCTACTGAGACCTTTCTTTTCAACAAGTTTGTCTCTCAGTAAATGTTAGGGTAAGACACACATAACTAAAACTACATCAAACAATCTATTACCTGGAGCATGGGCAAGTCAGTTTGATAATAAACTTGATTAATTAACAAAACAACAGCATGAAGTTCCCCACCTGGGTCTATAACCTCCCAGCAGCTAGTTCTTAGCTAGGTTTACAATAACAGGCATGAATTCCCTCCTGTGGAGTAGCCATCAAATCCAATCAGCAGGTGGTTGGTTACCTCCATCAAAATGATGTCACTCATACATATGTGGACATCTATCCTGGAAGGTCAGTGTTGTAGCTGCCAGGGTTCACAGCTGGGTAACACTATTGATGGCTTTTAAATCCCAGGAGCCTTTAGTACTTTGCAGAACTATGAAAACTGGTGAGGAGGGAGAAAGCTTCTAGCTAAGTTCTAGCACGATTCTGTCTTATAACCAAAGGATATGGCATTTTCAATAATAAGGTCTTACCATGAAATTCTGATGGACAATAGCAATAACTTGCATTTTGGGGGGACATCTGGTTCTGGGCAACTGCACCTGGAACTGTATTTTTGTTCAGTAACCTTTAACTTCAGGAGGAACATTATTGATCCATGTAAGGCACCTCTGTGCAAACTCTTTTTTAAAATGTATATTTTACTAAACTTATGAAATAGGTTTTTGTATGGTTTTCCCATGTGTCCTCATGTTGGTTACTACAATCACTTGGCTTATGTCCCCTTTTCAACTTCATGTCCCCTGTGTTCTAGTCTCCCCTCCACAAACCTCTTTCTTTCTTCTTTTCCCGTTAATGGCCCTTGTCTATATTTCTGGCCTCTGAAGGTGCTCTGAGCTAGATACACAAGTCTAAGGGTTCATAGGTAGGGTCCACATCTGAGAACAGTACACTTGGAATTTGTCTTTCTAGGCCTGGGTTACTCATTCAATGCAATAGTTTCTAATTCCACCACTTTTCTTAAAACTTTCATATCACAACTGAATAACATAACTGTGTGTGTGTGTGCATGTGTGTGATATTTTCATTATTCGTCCATTGGTTGAGGTACATCTGGGCTGCTTCTATTTCCTGGCTATTTTGCCTAAAGCATCGATGGTTGAGCAAGTGTCCCTGTAGGAGGATGGCATCTTAGGGGTGTACCCAGGAGCGGTATAGCTATGTCGTATGGAAATTCTCATTTCTGCTTTTTGAGGGACCTCCCCACTGAGTTCCATCGTGGCTGCATCAGTTTACAGCCCCAGCAATACTAGATAAGGTTCCACTTTCCCATGTGCTCAGCGGTGCTTGCTCTCCTGTTTTATTTATATTAGAAAGTTCTTATTTTTGAAACAGGTTCTCACTAAACAGACCAAACTGGCCTCATCCCCCTGCCTACCTGCACTGAGTGTGGGGATTTCAGGCAGCGCCACCTTGTCTGGTGTTGGGGGGAGGGTTGTTTTGATCTCAGCGGGTTTACAGCTTGGACTGGGGACAAGAACACAGGGCAAGCAGACTTAAACTCACAAGGATAATGCCAATCAGAACTGAAAATAGATCTTTATTCCTAACAGGAAAACAAGAGGATTATGTAAGGTGCCTTTGGTTGGTGAGAGCAGGTGTTAGCTTGATCACAATAACAAAGGCTGCACTACAAATTCAAACTCACTACAAATATTTCAGATCAGCACTACCTATGCTCAACATGTAAGTCTTCAGTGGAACCTACTAAGATTCTCTTGAGGCCATGAGGGATTTCAGTACACATTCTACAGGAATGATATTTGAGGGCCTGACAAGCATATACAGAGAGTTAGAGGAATTGGGGGAGCCTAGTTTTATCTTTCTTGGTGGTAAATTAAAACTTAGTGATGAAAAATGATCCTATAGGTGGACAAATAGAAGTTGTAGTCTTGTGAATTCATCAGAATGTGGGGATCATGGGATCCCATTAGGAATTTTTCAAGTGTTGCTTAGCTGTGGACTCCTTTGTCTAAACAGTTTTGCAGTGAAGTGTGGTGTGACAGCAGTCAAGGTCAGAGACGGAGGGGAGCTCATACAAGAATGTGAATTCAAAACCTAGCACATCAAAACAAGTAAACAAAACAACCTTCATGGGCCTGCCTTGCCCTATTGGGACCTCATGAGATCCCCAGAGCGCATATAAAGAAGAATATAGGGCAAGAAGGAGAAAGAGGTGGAAGAAGAGGAGAAAAAGGAGGAGGAGGAAGAGGAGGAGGAGGAGGAGGAAGAGGAGGAGGAGGAGGAGGAAGAGGAGGAGGAATCTTGCCAAATGTGGCACCTGCTTTTAATTCCATTTCTGATAAGGCTAAGATAGGCAGATTCTTGGGGCCAATGACCAGCCAGACTAGCATACTTAATGAGCTTCAGGCTAATGAGAGACCCTGTCTTCAAAATGAAAACAGAAAAAAAAATTTCATGGACCCTTAGAAATGTTACTCAAGTTTGACTTTTGACCTCCACATGCAGAGCATACATGTGCACCTGCCTGCACACACACACATGAGCATGCACACACACACATACACACACACACATGAGCATACACACACTGCATGTATACACACACGTGAGCATACATGTGCACCTGCACACACAGCAACCTGTGCACCTGCCCTTCGTAGCCCCACAGATGGTGAATGGAATGCTTCAGATTCTTGATGAGATCTTGGGGTGTGCTAGCACTAAGGTAGAGCACTTTAGTAGACGAGCCATCCATCTTTCCATGGACAGGACCTAAAGCAGGGTGCTGAGCAGGTCAGTTTCCAGAGAAAAACCAACACAGATTTCTGATTGGGAGAACAGGAGGACCAGAGAACCAAGAGAGCAGGAAACGAGAGGGTGCTTGCTGAGACCCTGAGAGCAGAAAGGTGCCTTCAACTGAGCCTGAAGCTTTCTTTGGCAGAGTGCTGAGTGTCACCAACACATAGCACTTTTTAGTTTGTTAGAAAAGTGCCCTGTGGAGCAAGGTGATCTGACCCATCTCATCCTGTGCCTTTTCACCCTTTCCTGTGCCACTGCCAGCCAGCTCTGTCTCAGCCTGGGGCAGCTCCTGGATTTAGTCTCTCAAAGGCTCCCATTACCCAGCCCCTTTCTCATTTCCTTTTGCCAGTTATGGGGAGAAGGATGGATTTACCTTCCTCGGAGTTATTATAGAACAACGAGCATCTCTTCCAGGTGGTTATGTTCCCATAAATTGTCAGCAGTAGCTGAAGCCAGGTTTCCACCCGCCAGGGAAGGCTGGGAGCAGGCTGGCATTGCCAAGTGCAGTCAGATCTGTGGATTCCTCCTCTACACGCTCTTGCTGCAGCCAAAACTCTGCCTCGGGGAAGAAGAACAATTATGAAAATTGCAAATTTCATTTTAAACTGGGATAGTCCCCAGTTTTAAGTGTTTCACTCTCTTTCAGTTTGAATAATATTTTTTTGAAATTAAAGCTTAGCCCCAGGATGTCAGCACTGGGGGTTAATTGTTCAGTAGTACTGAGCCAATCGAATTATTTTTTTAAAAAATCATTTTCATTGCTCATGAGAGAGAGAAAGGAAATTGCAGACACTTGGGTCCTCTGTGTTTTGTTTAGTTTTCCAACTAAACCATAAATAGCCCTTGGCCAAGACAATTCAATAAATCCACTCAATTATATTATTGTTAAGATGCTCAAACTAGATATTCTGGTTTTTGGTTTGGGTACTATGTTGCAATGCTAGTTACTTAATTTCTGACATAATTTTTTGAGTAAGTAAGAAAGAAAACCTTCCTTATTGGCAGTCTTTAGAAGTCATCTTCCCATTCAGAGTGTGGCAGAGGATAGCCAGCATTAGTACCACCCAAGAACATTCTAGAAATGCACATGATTTGTCTCTGTCTCTAGCCTGGTAAGAACCTGCATTTCAGTCAGGTGACTTACGTACATGTTGGTCTAGTCTGAGACTTTCATTTATTATCTGAGAAGAGTGGAGGACCAGCCAGGTTCTCAGAGCTCAGGGTAGGACCACATGCCACAGTAAAGGGTAACATCTGACAGCAAGCTCTGTAGCCTCCCCGGATCCAGGTTATGGTGTTGCTGGAAGTCCACAACACCTACTTTACACCACACTTTACCGTGATCACAACATGGAGGAATGTTCTAGAACATCTTTCATCATGCACACTTTCTTAAAAATCGATGAGAAAGACTAGTCCTGCACATAAAGACTGACATGCAGTTTTAAAATTGACAGGTGAGGAACGCATCACTCCCTTCACCAGCTGCAGCGAGCTTCTAGAGGAGGCAGGACCACAGGGAAGCAGGTCAGAACCCAAAATATTGATGCTGGAGATTTTACTGTTTGTATAAGGAAAAACTCCATCAACCTCAAACATGTCTATTGTTGACAGGCTCCTGAAGGCAGGTGTTTGCTTAAAACAATAAACCTGTTTCTCTGATTTCAGGTGTATTGCAGTTACTAGCTAACTCAGCCCTGTTCCCCTGACTTGGTTAGCTTTATTTCCACTACAAATAGGACTATGCAGAGAATAGGCTGGATTGCCTTGTAAGAAAAGAAAAGGCTCCTGTTTGCCTGTTTGATTGTCCAACCTTGCTGTGTACTGAGTCCATTACCTTAGAAGCCATGCTTAAAGGTCAAATGTTGAATGTTTCAGACTAAAGAGAAAGAAATGCCCTGGCCCGTGAATAGCTCTGAAGTCCCTGCCTTGGAGGAAGAGGGAGTTTTTCACCCAGTAGGAGGCAGTGGACAGACCTAACGTTCCTTTGTTAATGAGGGTGAATGTTTCTATCTGAGATGCAGCAGAAACCAAGCAGAAGGCAACCCTCCCTTCTCCGTTCTTTCCCGCCTGCCTACTAGCTGATGGCACATTCTGGGCAAGCCCGGGAGACAGATTAGACTAAAGAGCCCCCAGTCTGCATGGACTCAGCACAAGAGAAGGTTCCAACTGTTCCTAATGAACACATCCACATGGCTGCTTGGCGATAGCAGCAGCAGCAGCAGCAGCAGCAGCAGCAGCAGCAGCAGCAGCAGGCGGCATGAGCTTCTTGTCTCTGGGGTATTGGGAAGGTGGGTTCCCTGGCACGTGCTAGAACTGAGGCCTCAGCCTAAAATGATAGGGGGGGCCATTGTGCCCATTTGCTGACTTGTAAGCTCTAGGGTGAAATCAGCAGGGATAACTGACAGATTCCCTGGGGCAGAAGATGCTGGTGTGTGTGAGTGTGTGTGTGTGTGTGTGTGTGTGTACACATGTGTGTAAGGACGTGACAATGCAAACCCCAGGAAGTAGTTCTTTAGGTCTCAGGAGCTCATGGGAAAGGCTCAAGAGAGTCCACAAAGTGAAAGGCCTCTAAGGGAGAGCAAGGCTGATATCCTAGCTTTTCTCAGAAAGACTATAGATGTAGATAATACACCTTCTGAAATTGAAGGATGACACAGAGTCACACTTACGTTAAAGACTCTATTACTACTAGACATTTTGGGGAATCTCACCAGAGTTGACATATATATACCGAGAAATCAGGGTCCCCTCTTGGAGTTCTTAAGTCTCATAAATAAAAGAATGATTTTAGAACAGACTCGAGCAAAAAAATTGACAACTATTTTCTAGAGTTTAAGAGAAAAACCCAGAGCAGCCAAGGTGTAAATCTGAGCAGATGCCTGGAGGAGGAAGACAGAGAAGAGAAAGGGCTGTGCTGTGTGAGTTAAGTGGGTAGAGAGGTTAGCCACACAGCGGGCAGGCGGACAGGTGGGCAAGTAGGCAGGTGGCCAGGTGGTTGGGGGTGGGCAGGTGGGAAGGTGGATGGGTGGGCAGGTGGGCAGGTGGGCAGGTGGGCAGGTGGGCAGGTGGATGGGTGGGCAGGTGGGCAGCTGGACAGGGAGCTGTAGAGAAGGGAAGTACCTGGAGTACAAAAACTAACAAAACTTAGCATCTGGCCAGCTCTAGGGGGAAACAAAACAGAAGAGAAGAAAGGGGAAAGGCGAAGCTTTTCCCTTCTGAGTCCTGACACAGATGGTCAGGCATGGCAGAACCTCATGGCAGCACGTAGGGCTGCTCTAGGTGATAGGGATTATGGAAAAGAATTCTATTATCACACTGAGGGCTAACAGGACTTCAAATGAAACACCCTTCTCCCATCTTCCTAGGGGGCCTCCCTTAGGTCATGACTCCACCCAACAAAAAGGTTAGGACTCTAGTCAGGCTAAAGTATGTATTCTCTTGACCAAAGGAAATACTTTTGCCTTTATAGTCCAAAACTGCTACTATAACAGTATGCTGCTATTTGACTTATTGGAACATCATGATTGTAGAGAGTTGGAATGTTGCAGATCTAGATCCACATTATCTTGGGCTATTCTCAGTCCCTGTTGTAGCCTTTTATTCATGACCTCTTTGTCTGATCAATATCCTTGTGGCTGTCATATGAAACATTTAGGGGACTTATTAACAGACACCTCAAAAATTTGGAATGTAATAGCTTCCAAAACCGAAAAGCTAAAATGTCATTGGATGGTAGCTGAAACCTGTAGCTAAAATCTTGCTGTAACCGTTTATCTGATGTTTGCACCAATGTGTCTAAAAGGTGACTTGATTCACGGGCTGGCTTTTGCTGAGTAACTGTAACAACTCCATGGACCCATTAGCACATGGAAGATGGTCTTGGGAGCATCTTGCATCCCCACCCCAAGGCCATGGTCAGTCACATCTGGCTCCAGAGAAAAATCACCTCTTACTCCCTTTGAGATGAGAGCTGTGTTTTCCATCAATGAGATATAGTGATGTGAGCAGGTAAAATGGGTCATAGAGTAAAGACACTTGTCACCGAGCCTGATGACCTAATCCCAGGCTCCCACATAATGGAAGACAAAGCTGATTCCACAATGCGGATCATTGTGGATCCTCTTGGATTTCCATGCTCACCCTCCAGCACTCGTGTGTGTGCATGGGTGCGTGTCTGTGTGTGTGTGTGGGTGGGTGCCTATATGTGTCCACACAAATAAGTGAGTGCAATTAAAATACTTTAAAGATATTTGTGTAGACTGTGACAGTGCTCCACAGAGCTTAGAACTTCAAGCATTCTAGTACATTCCACCACTCTGATGACTGTCATGGTGATTGACCAGGGAATTTAAATGAACTTGACAGTAAGTACATGCTAGACAATCAATTGAGGATAATCAGATGGCAAGGTGGAGTATGCGAGCAGAGACAGTCTCACTATGTCAACAGGCTTTCCACCGTGTAGCCGTCTCATTTCCTTCTGGTGACAGACCCAGGAGGTGATCTGGTAGCAGTCTGACATATGAGGTTTGTTCTCCTACTCCTCCATGTTTTTCTTGAGCTCCGAGGCTCATGTTCTCCCCCACTCCCCTGTGGCCTTGGAATTCATGCTGTGAAAGCAAGCAAGAAAGAGGGCCTGGAAAGACCGCTCAGTGACCAAGGTCGCTGGCTTTCAAGGGGCCAGGTTCAATTCCCAGGATAGATATGGCAACACTTTTCAGGATATCCAGGATTCTCTCTGAACTCTGAGCACCAGGCATACACATGACACTCAGATATACAAACAGGTAAAACATTCACACACATGAAATAGAATAATACACTTTTTTAGATTTTTTAAAAATTTTATATATTTATATGACTACACTGTAGCTGTACAGATGGTTGTAAGCCCTGGCTGTCCTGGAACTCACTTTGTAGACCAGGCTGGCCTCGAATTCAGAAATCCACCTGCCTCTGCCTCCCAAGTGCTGGGATTAAAGGCGTGTGCCACCACGCCCGGCTGGGAATTGAATTTTTAGGACCTCTCTGCTCGCTCCAGTCAGCTCCGCTCTCTTGGGTCGACCCCACTCATTCCAGTCAACTCCACATGCTCAGCCCCTGCTTGCTCCTGCCCAAATAATTATTTATTATTATACATAAATACACTGTAGCTGAATTCAGATGCACCAGAAGAGGGTGTCAGATCTCATTACGGGTGGTTGTGAGTCACCATGTGGTTGCTGGGATTTGAACTGAGGACCTTTGGAAGAGCAGTCAGTGCTCTTAACCACTGAGCCAACTCTTCAGCTCCAGAATAATGCATTTTTAAGTAAAAAAAAATTTTTTTAAAGAAGAAAGATGAAAGAAAACAAGCTTTAATGATACTACTGTGTGGTTTGAGTCTAGCATATCACATTGTTTTATGTCAGACAGCCCCATGCTGCTTGTGTCCTGTGAGGTCACCTTTCAAATGTAAGGTACTTTATACATATCTGAGGGTCAGGCTAATGCTCTTGATCTGTTCCACACTGACTGTCACATCTAATGCCGTCCCTGTTTATTTAGCTGCAGTGAAGCCAATTGATAGATTTCATTTTCTTCTTTACTTTGATAGAGTAGATAAAAAATATTTCTTAATTGTGCATCTATTTTGCAAGAGAGAGAGAGAGACAGAACGTAGTAAGGCTGAAGTGATGTTACAGACACACCAAGCCCAGGAAACAGCAGAACCAATGCTGTCCACAACACTGAAGACGGCGATAACGGTGCTAAGCTAATGATTTTCCAAAACAGTTTCCAGAGTAGGATTTGAAATGTGGATTGTTTGACGGCTGATGCCAAACGCAGCCCAGGATCCCTTGTACCGTATATTCAAAGTGCAAGGACACTGGAGAGCCATGCCAACCAGCAAAGGATTTAGCTACTGAGCACAGTGTCAGAGACAAAGCCTGTGGTTCCCTGACCCTACCTTCTGTAGGCATGAGGTCCACTTCACCAAACTGAGTGACTAATATTGAAAAGCTTCCCGTGTGAGTTATTGTTTCTAGGCGAAAGGAAAATAAGTCGCCTGTAACTAGGTAAATGAATGCTTGTCCCTCTGAATGCAGTTAAAAAGAAGCCATGGGGCTAAGGAGGTGGCTCGGCAGGTAGAGCTCTTGCCGTGCAGAGCATGTTCAGACCCTGAGGCTAAGATTCCCATGATCCACATAACTGTCGGGAGGGCAGAGCAGCCCACCTGCAGTTCTTCATAGGATGGAAACAGGACATCCCAAGCAAGCTGGGTAGCTAGACTAGCTGCATTAGTGAGCTCTGGGATTGATTGAGATTCCTTGCCTCACTGACAAGATAGAGAGCTGTGGGGGAGAACACACTCTTCACATCTGCCTTGGACATCAGCATACTCACTCTGGACATGAGTGCCCACATACATGCAAACACTAGTGTACACAAGGAGGCACATCTCTCTCTCACATACGCGCGCGCGCGCGCGCGCACACACACACACACACACACACACACACACACACACACACACCATGCCAAATGCCTGTCTTGTCAGCTAATGTTGTCAGATTGGGAGTAGAAACTATTACTAACTGTGAGGAAACAAGGACCCAGACAGAGGATGCAGGGTGGGATGTTTGCTGTGTAGTTGCTTGAAAGCATGTATGTTACCACTCTGTGCAGGGTGTTGGCGTGTTGGCTGCAGTCTGTTAGTAACTCATAGCCCAGAGGTTAGAGCCTCCTCTCTCTGTCTCTCTCTCTTCTGTATACACACACACACACACACACACACACACACACAAGCATGGAGGACTCTGCTTGGAGTTTTATTTTGTACCACAGAAGTGAATGGAGAGAGAGGACGCTGCAATCAGGAAAGAGGGACGGTGTCCCCTAGACTTGGTAGAAGCGCAGACAGATGTGAGGAACTTGGTTTTACTCCAGGTGAAGCCACTGCAGGACTGCATGTTGACTGAGCCATGTGCTCTGACTCCTGCTTTTGCAGGAGTGTTTGGGCCATGTTACAGGGCAGGCCGATGGAGGTGCACACAGTGGAGAGCTGTGAGGAGCCACCACAGTCACCATAAAAAGAAATGGCTCAAAGTGACTTGGGCTGGAGTGGAGGTGGTGGTGTTCAAGCCTAGTGCATTGAATGAACCATTGTCTGTCCCCTACCTATGCAGGACAGTCTCAGAGCCTGTCACAATGCCCCATCCATAGAATAGCTCCTTAAATAACAGCCCATGGTAGGGACTGTACTGAATGCATCATCTAACTGGTGAGAGGAAGGCAGCTGGAACACAAACAACAGAGTAGGTGTGTTTGTGGATTAGATGGGAAGTGTTCTCCATAGGCTTAAGAGTTTAGACTCAGTCCTCAGTTAGGGGTGCAGTTTGGGAACTTATAGAACCTCTAGGACACACAGCCTCCCTAGAGGATGGGATTAGGTGCGGGGGGTGGGGGGTGGGGGGGGAGGGACTTGAGGCTTCATAGCCACACCCCACTTCCCGTCCACACTCAGCTTCCTCAGTGCAGATGCTACTGGCCAGCCTCCTCCTCTGCCTCTGCACCTTCCCTGCCTGGTGGCATGGCGTCTGCCCCGTGGTGGCTGTACCCTCTGCAACTGTAGGACAAAGAAACGTTCCCTCCATAGGTAGCTTTTGTCAGAAAGTAACCAAGCTAGGTTGACAGCTAACATGAGAAAGCAGATAACCAGAACATATCTTTTTGGATAAAGTGGGTAAGTTTTAAGGCAATTTTTCTACACATTCTGGGGTTGAGGGCCAAAGAAGGAATATTGTCTCAATCTGATGCAGTTTTTGGAATTTTCAAGATTCCAGGGCAGACCTCCATACAGAGTGCTCTGTGGTCCCAAGGGGTTGTGGAGAGAAGTGACGTTTCATGACACTCACCAATGTATGCACTGGAATATCTCCAGCCATTGAGAAGTGTCCTAAATTCATACCATTGCAGGAGCAGCAAAGGTGTGGCTTGTGTGCCATTTGCTCAGGGACTTTGCTGGTTTAGGTAACATGGTAGATTTGCTAATGGTTCCTATATCAAGAACCTGTAAATGTTTCCATGTATGGAAAGAAAGACTCTTTGAGGGTGTGATGGGGAAAATAGTCTAGATTATGAAGGTAGGTCCCAAGGGCAGTTACACCTTCTAAAAGAGAGGCAGAGACAGGGGGATGTAAGGGAGCACACTGGTACAGTGCTAACCACACAAGCATGAGGACCTAAGTTCAAATCCCCAGCACTCACCTAAAAAGTTAGCTAAGGCATCAATGCTGGGGGAGCAAGACAGGCAGACTCCCTTTAAGCAGAGGTAGCAGGTGAAGAGAGGACAGGACCCAAGTTAAGGACTGTGGCAGAACATCTAGAGGCTGCTGGGAGCCTAAATTAGCTTAGAGGACCAACTAGGGTTTCTATGAAATTTGGAATGGCCATTGGTTGTTGAGCTGCTGCAGTGACCCAGAAGTCCACAGTCCTGAGAGGGCTTACTTGACTCTTCTGTGCATTCTAAGGTGGCCCCTGTCTAACCATTCAACTACCCTTATAAGATGATTTGACTCATAGATAATAGGGAGAAAAAGAAACCATCCACGCTGCTAAGCAAAGGGAGTTTATCAACTATTTCCCCTTTCCAGCACGTCTTATTGTTGAACTAAACAAGAGAATAGTGAATTTATTGATCTAATTCTGAAGGAACAATAGGATTTATATAAAGCAGTGGTGAAAGATTTGTCTGGCATTATTGAAAGGAGGCGGGTCTCTGGATGTTGGTACCCAACACTGGTGAGTTTATTTTTAACCCTGAAAGCTGTTGTCAGCTTGAGAACAGCAATACTAATGTTTTGTATATGGGTACAGCTTTAGCCCCAGCAGGACCACGGCACAAAAGGTCAGCAGAAACCAGGATGCTCAGTAGATAGGACAGCTGGCACAGATGCTGCCACGGGTAATAACAAAGGCCAGCTTCTATATAAAGGTTGGAAAGGGGCCAAGGGTGGCAGTCAGCACAGAGCACAGCTTCAGTTCTCCATGCACAGGAGGTAGGTTTCTTTCCTTCCCTTATAATTTGAGCTGAGAACAAAGAAACAATTGACTGAATATAGAAGTCCCATGACAAGAAAATGACACTTTGTCTGGCATAATTGTAGGGCTCACATTGTTTCTTTTTGTCAATTGATCAAAAAGGAAATTAAAATCTGCTAGGCAAACTGCCCCCATGAAGATCAACAAATAAGCCACCGAGTTCAGAAAGCAAACGGACAGGTCTTTCCGGAAATGTTCCCCTGGGTGGATTTAGTGGGCGCTCTGGATACTTGCTTCTACGGACCCGCCCCCGTGTGGTTGGCATCTCCCACCACACAGAGACAATTTTATGGTTCATTCTGGGGCTTCCTGGTCCCAAACCACCCCAAAGAGCAGCACATTCTGAGTATAATATTGACTTTTCCAGCATTTCAAAACACCATCCAACCTGTAAATGTCCAATGGCTCCTTCCCTGGTTTTCTTACCTTGTGGATATGCATGTGTGTGCAGGTGTATGCAGGGGTGTGTGTGTGTGTGTGTGTGTGTGTGTGTGTGTGTGTGTGTGTGTGTAGACCAGAGGTTGATGCCTAGTGTCTTTCTCAGTTGCTGTTCTACCATCTATTTTGAAGCGGGGTCTCTCACTGAATCTGGAATATACCAATCTGCCCAGACTAAGGAGGTCCAGGAATCTCACATCTCTACTTCCCTAGCAATGGAATTGCTGGTGTGCCATGCTGTGCTTGGCTTTTTATGTGTGTGCTAGGGATCAAAATTCACACTTTTGTTTGTTTGTTTGTTTTTTCAAGACAGGGTTTCTCTGTGTAGCCCTGGCTGTCCTGAAACTCACTTTGTACACCAAGCTGGCCAAAATTCACACCTTTTTTTGTTTGTTTTTTCGAGACAGGGTTTCTCTGTGTAGCTCTGGCTGTCCTGAAACTCACTTTGTATACCAGGCTGGCCTTGAACTCAGAAATTCGCCTGCCTCTGCCTCCCAAGTGCTGGGATTAAAGCCATGTGCCACCACTGCCCATCTGTTTTTGTATTTTTGAGACAGGGTTTTTCTGTGTAGCCCTGACTATCCAGAAACTTACTCCAGGAAGAATCTTATAGATCAAACTGGCCTCGAACTCAGAGATCCACCTGCCTCTGCCCCATCCCCATGCTGAAATTGAAGTGTGTGCCACCATCACCTGGCCAGGGTCTGTTTCTTTCATTCATATATATATATAGTTAGTTAGTTAGTTATCCCCTTTCCTAGTTTCCCCTCTAAAAATCCCCTATCCCTTCCCCCCTCACCCTGCTCCTCAACCCACCCACTCCCATTCCTGGTCCTGAATTCCCCTATACTGGGGCATAGAAACTTCACAAGACCTAGGACCTCTCCTCCCATTGATGACCAACTAGGCCATCCTCTGCTACAAATACAGCTAGAGCCACAAGTCCCACCATGTGTTTTCTTTGATTGGTGGTTTAGTTCCAAGGAGCTCTGGGGGTACTGGTTAGTTCATATTGATGTTCCTCCTATGGGGCTTCAGACCCCGTCAGCTCCTTGGCTACTTTCTCTAGCTCCTTCATTGGGGACTCTGTGCTCCATCCAATGGATGACTGTGAGCATCCACTTCTGTATTTGCCAGGCACTGGCAGAGGCCCTCAGGAGACACCTATATCAGGCTCCTGTCAGCAGGCATCTGCCATAGTGTCATTTGTTGGCATCTGCCATAGTGTCTGGGTTTGGTGGTTGTTTATGGGATGGATCCCCAAGTTGGGCAGTCTCTGGATGGTCGTTCCTTCAATCTCTGCTCTGAACTTTGTCTCTGTAACTCCTTCCATGGGTATTTTGTTTCCCCTTCTAAGAAGGATTCTAAGTTTCTGGGCTAATATCCACTTATCAGTAAGTGCATATCATGTGTGTTATTTTGTGATTGGGTTATCTCACTCAGTATGAAATTCTCCAGATCCATCCATTTGTCTAAGAATTTCATAAATTCATTGTTTTTAATAACTGAGTAGTACTCCATTGTATAAATGTACCACATTTTCTATATCCATTCCCCTGTTGAGGGACATCTGGGTTCTTTCCAGCTTTTGGCTATTATAAATAAGGGTCTGTTTCTTAATCTACCAAGTGTCTTGCTAGAACCAGGACAGCTGTCACAGACGCTCCAGGAGCTGACCACTGCTGCTACAGTGAGGATCTAACCGGAAGTCAGCAGAATTCTGAGTGCACATGTATATGTGTGCCTGTCCATGTGTGTGCATGTGTGTGCGCATATGTGTCTTTGTGTGAGTCTGTCTGTCTCTATGTATGTGTGTCTCTATGTATGTGTGTCTCTTTGTGCATGTGTGTCTCTGAGTGCATGTGTGTGTGTTTGTTTTGTGTGTGCTCACATTTGTGAGTGTGAACATGGCTGTCAGTCCTCTCATTCCACCTTTTTTGAGATGGTCTCTCTGTCTTTGGAGCTTCCAGAGCAGCTGGCTTTGGGCACTCCCCTCTCTGCACCTTCTCTCCCACGGGAGGAACACTGGGATTCAGATGTGAGTTAGCACATCTGCTTTTACAAGGGCTCTGTGAATCCAAACTCAGCTCCCCACCCCTTCACTGCAAACACTTCCTCCCCTGAGACATCTCCCCAGCAGACGTTTGTGAGTAGTCTCCATTTGTCTAGTACTTAAGGATAGACTCTGGGTAAAGCATCAGTCTCTACATCTCTAGTTTATCTAGTTCATAATTCATTTTGTTTTTGCAAGTGTTGGAGCCAAGGCCACTAATTTGGATAAAAACCTTCATAAAGAAGCTAGCTGGCTCACAGATACATCCCACTGAGTACTGTAATAGCCTGGTGAGGGAAAGGCTGCCTTTATCTTCCTAAAAGGTGTTATCTCCCAGAAGATGTCACCACTCTCAATCTCAGAGCTGGAATGGAAACTCTGCCTCACTTTCTAGCCAACATGGTGGCCTTACAGCCTGGTGAAATTATTATTTTCACTTACAACTTGAGGGGTTCCTGGCTATGTGAAGAATGGCTTTCTATATAGGTTGCCAATGTAGTGCCTCTTTATTTGGTAACAACAGCTCTATGGTCTCAAAGACACAAACTTCTCTCTGGCAGGTAGGGGAAGGCTCCTGCGGAAGTGGCTTCTTACCTAACTCTCCCCCAGAACACAGGTCCAGGCTTCTTTCTAGTGCCCATTTGCCCATCTGCCTTTTCCTGCCAATGAATCGCATACAGGGCTGAGGGCAGGCTGGCAATTAAGGAAGCTCAGCAAATGTTTGGCTTTCCAGCTGTAAGTATTGAAAAGCCCTGCTTAGTTATGGGTCATTCGGGGTCAGTCACGTGATCCGTGATCTCCGGAAAACTTGATTCAAATCTACTTGCTATCACCTATTAATTATACAAGCTTAGAAAGGTTATTAATGTTTTCATAAAATCAAGTGGAGATGGCGCTTTCCCCTTCAGCACCACTGTGCATAATGTTCTCAGTGTTATAGTTAGACTATGTTGAATATTTAATAAATACCATCTCACCGATGGTATTTATGGTATCATTTCTTTTTGATAATAACATACATAAAAATCCATCTCAGTAAATAATGCAGTAAATAAAATTTGAAGATATATAATTAAGAAGCCATTTGTATATGAATAGGATTTGCTTTCCCTGAGAAAACAACTGAATAAATCTGAAATAATCGGAGTTTTCACATGCAAGTGTGGGTAGATCCAATCATATGCATAAACACATGTGTACCTGTGTGTGCATGAGGCAGATTATAGCACCGGTCTGCCACACAATTGTATGTTCTGATAAACTAATTATGTTCTGATAAACAATGACAAATATTAGCCGATGGCTGGCTGCAATATACCACTGGCTTTGCTCCTTTGTCGCTCTCCCATGCTGGCTATTTGAACCGTCCGTGTGTCGTCTCCATGCATGGGCAATGCATTCTCTCGGTCCTTCTTTATTTGTAGCACAAGTGCTGCGGGTCCTTTGCTCATCAGGCAAGAGTTACATGAAACATTAGAACTGTGAATCTACAGATGAGCTCATTCATTGGTTCTGATACAAAATTCTTTAAAGAAGACCTAATTAGATATGTATGCACGACAGGGAGTGTTAAAATGGCCAGACAGTTTTAACAGGTTATTCTGGCAAGCCACCATGTCTGGGAAAGGACTGCAGCAGAGATCAATGGGTGTTAAGGCAGTATTGTCAGCGAGGATGAACTGGGGAGATAATGAGATTAGTTTTGGAATTGTGTAAAGCTGTTTTTAAAGGATCAATTTCTGGGTCACAATAGGAGCAGCCATCAGACAAAATTCAAAGACAAGGAAATACAAATGCACACATTTACCCTTGTTTAACTTCTCCAAAATTGCAAACAATGACAATTTGTTGGACTCTTAAACTAAGAATAATTAAATAAATGTAAATGTGGAACGCTGTATACATACATATGCTATGCATAATGCTAAGAAACCTGCAGAAAAACTCTGTGTTTGCTTCTTGTAACTGACTATGAAACAATTACAATTCATTTAAATGTACGAAGAGAGAGTCTATTATATTAACAAGCTTAATAATCCTCACACCTACAACTCCTAAGGAAGAAAGATTGGTGAACAAGGATGTTTATATGTGCTATTTATAATGGAGAAACTCAGAAGCAAAGGAACCAGCCACAGTCAGAAAATGGTGGAAGAATTATTGGAATTTAGACTACAACTGGAAAAGATACAAAAAGGTTAGCAGCAGGGCATGGTGGCGCACGCCTTTAATCCCAGCACTCGGGAGGCAGAGGCAGGCGGATTTCTGAGTTCGAGGCCAGCCTGGTCTACAAAGTGAGTTCCAGGACAGCCAGGGCTATACAGAGAAACCTTGTCTCTAAAATAACCACCACCAACAACAACAACATAAAAGATACAAAAAGGAAGTTGGTGGTATCCATTAGCCTTCAGCGAACAAAAGGAGAAGGAGCCATGTTTGGTTTCTTAAAATTCTGGATTTGTGTGGCAACCCTTGCAAGAGCTTTCGGGCTCCAGGCACCTCAAGTAACATGGACTTCCTTCCAAGGCTCAACCTTTGTCCAGTCTGGAGTTTGTGGTGATTACCACGTGTGGCTGGTGTGAAGCCAAACAAAGAGAATCCTAGTGAAAGACACCTCAGCCACACAGGCCAAGAGAATGCTACCTAGTGATGTCTGGCCACCATTGTTTGTTACTGTGCTCTCTGTCAAATTGACAGTTAAAATAAAGCATGAGGAAAAAACAAACAAACAAACAAACAACAACAACAAAAAAAAAACAGAGAAAACGTCTTGTTTGCGATAACAGTGTGGGTGAGGTGTTCACTTTAGGATTTTGTTTTACAGTATTTTATAATTTTTAAACGTTATCATTTTCAAGGATATATTACTCAATTTAAACATTTCCCTGGGGTGAAATCCCTTGGGGCTTCCTCTGAAGCAGCTGAGATGATTCACAACCCTGGCCCACAATGCCCACCCTGAGCCAGAGAGTCCACCAGGCAAAATGGTTCCCTTGTATCCTGAGCCTTTCTGCTTCTGGCTTAGAGAATCTGCCTTTTTAGATGTCTGATTATTCAACAACACCTGTGAAAATATAGTGTCGCTCCTTGAGAACCAAATCTTGTTTGAAAGTTCTGGTGTCAGAGGGCCCTTTAAAACATGGAAGGTCTCTCGTTGCCTCAGAAGGCTGCATTCACAGGAGGCCGCTTCCACCTGACCTGACCAGAATAATGCGCCTCTCATGGAGGCCAGTGAATGGAATGCTCTCAGCTCTTCTCTTTAGGGCCATTATTCTGAAAATCTGCACTGTCCACAAGGCCTTCTTGGCAGCTGCACAGTGAAATGCATCTTTCTGTCAACTCGGTCTCTTCTCTCTATTTTATATTTCATTCTGGTAGCTGCTTGGCTAAAGATGCAAAAGCCTTCACGAACCCTGAATTTCTGTGTGCCCACATTCCTCAGACTGTCAGGGACTCACAAAGCAAGACAGGTTTCTAGTAGGCCTAGGAACTGTGAGAACAGGAAGAGAGACTTTGTCTTAATGGGGGTGGCAAGAAAATAAAATGGTGACCCGGAAAGAACGAATCCTAAGGCATGAACTCTAAAGCCTGTCTGCCATCCGCTGTGAGGAGGATGGTGTTAACCAGGTCTCCAGTGGCTGAGCTGCGGCTGCCGCTGCTCCTGCTGTACCACTGAGGAGGGCAGAGCTGACTGTGCCAGGCCTGCGAGCACTTCTAGGAAGAACGAAGGCTTCTATTCTGCACATGGATCCTTATAACAAGAGCTTAGTTTGGGGATGAACAAGGAAGGGGGAGATATGCTAACTGTCTAAATGGAGAAAATGTCATTTTCCAGTTTTTAAGCAGACAACACTTATCAAAGGGCAAGCTTCGAATAGACGAGGAGGACGAGCTGCTGTAAATATTCTTAAAACACAATGACAGGTTTTCGTGTATTTCAGACCAGCCTTGAACTTCTGATCCCCCTGTCTCTACCTCCTGAGTGTTGAGATTTCAGGCTTGTGCCACCAGGCCTGGTTTATGCATTTCTGGGAACTGAACCCAAGGCTTTAATGCATGCTGAGCAGACACTCTACCAACTAAACTTCATCCCAGCCCCAAAAGATCAATTTAAAATTTCCTTTTTCATTTTCTTCTTTTCCTGTGTATGCAGGGGTCGCACATGTGGACAGTCTTACGTCATCGTTCCTCCACCTACTCTTTGAGGCAGAGTCTCCCAGTCAAACCCAATATGGAAATTACAGGCAGGGAGCCACAACTACCCAGCTCTTTCATGAGTATCTGGGGATCTGAACTCTGATCCTGTCGTTTGTTTGGCAAGGACTTTGACAACTCTGCCATTTCCCCAGTCTGGGATTTACTTTTGTAAGAGCAGTTTTAGATTCATAAAAAAGTGAAGACAGAGATCTCCTGTGAGCCCTGTCCCCGCCCCTGCATATCCTCTGCATTTAGTTTCACAGGCTACTTTGTTACTCAGTGCTGACACCTAGATCCCCAAGTCCACTGTGCTTATAATGGTCATTCTTGATGTTGCACATAGCTGGACTAGGGTTCACTCTGGGTGTTGTATATTGAGGGGGTTTGCACAGGTTTTAACATGTGTTTACTCTACAGTGTTATGGGGGAGAGAACTTTCCCTCTACTTCTGATGGCTCATTCAGGTAGACCTAGACTGTCCTAACAGAAGAAAAGCATCCAAATATCATGTAAGTCTTACCTGGCACAGGTGCTGAAGAAGGACATTAAGGCTGAACAAGTGGCCCAAAAGCTTCTGTGATTAGCTGTCAAAGACTGGCAGCTATAGGAAGTGAATTGTGTGGGGAGGAAATGGAAAACAATTCTTTTCAGAGCCGGTACAGAACTCACTAAGCTTGAAGAATGCATTCCTTTCCTGGAACAGGGAGGGCATCTGTTACAAGGAGCTTTCATCCCCTGCTTTCAGGAAGGGGTGAGATTAAAACGCCTTCTCTCTTGCTGTTTTCCTGGTGCCCTTATCTCCAGGTGATCTTTATATCAAAGGGATGTGTTCGGGTGCATATTCTTCCCCTTCCCTCTCACATAATTTTACATACATGTATCTTCTGTGTCCTGCCTGCCCAGCCCTCTGTCAGGCTAGCCTTTCCAAGTAACTTGCATTGGTAGCGTGTATAGCTTTTCTAGTTGGTATCTTTTTCTTGGTAATATGTATTTAGGGTTTCTAAAAATATTATTTCATGGATTTATACCTAACTCCTTCTTATAGGAAATAATATTTTATGGCCTAGAAAATTTGCATTTATTTCTTTATTTCAGAAGGATATCTTTGTGGCTTCAGTTATGAGTAAAGCAACAGGTACTTTTAACTGATGAACTGTTTCTCTAGCTCTAGATGTTTTTGGTATTGTTTTTAAATAATAAAAATGATTCATAAAATTGAAATGCTTCTGTAAGGCAAAGGACACTGTCATCAGGACAAAACGGCAACCTACAGATTGGGAAAAGATTTTTATCCATCCTGAATCTGATAGAGAAGTAATATCCAAAATATACAAAGAACTCAAGATCTTAGACTCCAGAGTACAAAATGGGGTTCAGAGCTAAACAAAGAATTCTCAACTGAGGACTATCAAATGACTGAGAAGCACCTATAGAAATGTTCAACATCCTTATTCATCAGGGAAATGCAAATCAAAACAACCCTGAGATTCTACCTCACACCAGTCAGAATGGCTAAGATCAAAAAATTCAGGTGACAGCAGATGCTAGAGAGGATGTGGAGAAAGAGGAACACTCCTCCATTGCTAGTGGAATTGCAAGCTGGTAAAACTACTCTGGAAATCAGTCTGGTGGTTCCTCAGAAAATTGGACATAGTACTACCTGAGGACCCAGCTATACCACTCCTGGGCATATACCCAGAAGATGCTCCAACTTGTAATAAGGACACATGCTCCACTATGTTCATAGCAGCAATATTTATAATAGGCAGAAGCTGAAAACAACCAAAATGCCCCTCAACAGAGGAATGGATACAGAAAATGTGGTATATTTACACAATGGAGTACTATTTAGCTATTAAAAACAACAACTTCATGAAATTCACAGGCAAATGGATGGAACTAGAAAACATCATCCTGAGTAAGGTAACCCAATCACAAAAGAACACACACAGTATGTACTCTCTGATAAGTGTATATTAAGCTCAGAATACCCACAATACAACTCACAGACCATATGAAGCTCATGAAGAATGAAAACCAAATGTGGATGCTTCAGTCCTACTTAGAAGGGAGAATGAAATAACCCCAGGAGGTAGAAGAAGGGAGAGACTTGGGGAGGGAGAGAGGAGGAGAGGGAAAAAGAGGGCAGGGGCAGGGGCAGGGGCAGGTGTGGGAGGAGACAGGGAGATGTATAGAGGGTCAAGAAATTGAATAGAGATGTGTAGCAGTGGGGGATGGAGAATTTGGGGTAACCAACAGAAAGTCCCAGATGCCAGGAAAGCAAGAGGCTTCCAGGACCCAACTGGGATGACTTTAACTGAAATACCCAACAAAGGGGAGAGAGAAAGACAGGGACAAAGAATGGAGCAGAGACTAAAGAAAAGGCCATCCAGAGACTCCCTCACCTAGGGATCCATGCCATCTGCACTTACCACACCCAGACACTATTGCTGATGCCAAGAAGTGCTTGCTGACAGGAGCCTGATATGGATGTCTTCTGAGAGACTCTGCCAGAGCCTTACTGATACAGATGCGGATGCTTACAGCCCAACATTGAACTGAGCATGGGGACCCCAATGGAGGAGTTAGAGAAAGGACTGAAGGAGCTGAAGGGGTTTACAGCCCTATTGGAAGAACAACAAAGTCAACCAACCAGACCCCTGCCCCAGAGCTCTCAGGGACTAAACCACCAACCAAAGAATAGAAGTGGAGGGACCCATGGCTCCAGCTGCATATGTAGTAGAGGATGGCCTTATCAGGGATCAGTGGGAGAAGAAGCCATTGGTCCTATGAAGGCTCGATGCCCCACTATAGGGGAATGCTAGGGCAGTAAGGTAGATGAGTAGGGGATCACCCTCTTAGAGGCAGGGGGAAGGGGATAAGATAGAGGGCTTTCAGAGGGGAAACCAGAAAGGGGGATAGATAACATTTGAAATGTAAATAAATAAAATGACCAATAAAAGTGATAAAACTTATTTTAATAAAAGTTTTTAATAAATTTTAATAGTATTTTTTAATCAAGTACCTCTCTTGTGACTCATGCTTGTGGATTTAGACCAACAGTGCCATTCAGCAGCAATCATGTAGGCCTTCTTCTTGATTAGATTCTAGGGCAGTGGTTCCCAACCTGTGGGTTGTTACCCCTTTAGGATCGGGGCTTACAGCCTTTCCCAGAATGACCCTTTCCCAGAGGTCACCTAAGTCCATTGGAAAAGACAGATATTTACATTACAATTCAAACATTAGTAAAATAACAGTTATCAAATAGCAATGGAAATAATTTTATGGGTGTGTGTGTGGGGGTCACCACAACATGAAGAACTGTGTTAAAGGGTCTAAGCGTGAGAAAGGTTGAGAACACTGCTCTAGGGTGGTTAGCGTTTTCATTTTACTTAAGACTGATGATCCTTTTAAAAATAAATATTTTATCTGTTTTTTTTAAACAATTTCATGCAAGTATACAATGTATCTTGATTATTTCTATTCCCAACTCCCTCTTGCTATGCCTCTCCAGAATGCCCACCATGATGATAAGCTCTGAGCCAGTTTTTGTGCAGGTCATGGTAGAATTAGTGCTAGATTCTCTTTTGCCTCATTTGTATCAGGCAAGCACTCTGGCCTGACCCCAGCATCTAGCAGGCTTGCTTTGGAAAGACTGTCCCTGCTCCATCTTGTCGCAGTTTGATTAGGTGACTGTAAGTGAGCTGTCTGTGAGCCCCGGACTCCCAGCAGCACACTGGCGTAGCTTTAAATCTTGACTTCACTCACCCGCAGTACCAGCCTTTGTTCGCTTCCTTCCATCTTGCGCTGGCTACTCTAGGTCTAGCCTAGCCTCTTTGGCCTCTTTGGATGAAGCTCATGATCACTTTGTTGGCATCCCACGAATAAATCTCTGGGAATTTGGTTGGACTCTGCTGCATGTATAGTTGGAAGTTTAAAAGTCTTTTCCTGTTTGCAGCCCTTTTCACCAACAGATTCGTAATGTGACACAGGTCTATAGGTGTACAAAATAGGTATCCAAACCAAACATTTAAGGATTTAAAAATTGCTAATAAAGTTTATTGTATTCCATTTTTTAGATCTTGCCTCAAGTTTATTTGTAAAAACAGCATAAGACACTGGTCATCTGCAAATAGATGTAGATAGGTGTGTCACAGCCGTCTTCTTCACACTGGCTGCTTCACAGAGGCCTGGGCACCTTTGGGAGCCTGAGCTGGAGCTGCAGCCTCTGCCTTGGTTTGAGCCTTGGGCTTTGGCAGAGTCTATGATCCTTGGCTACATAACTCTGAATCCGATTCCCAATTTTCTGGTGAGCGATGGAAGCAAGATGGCTCAGTTTGCAGCTGGAGCCCTTTGGCATCTCCGGTTTAGCCGACTTAGGCTTCACGCGGGCCTTGATGGCCTCTGCGCATGTGCGCACTCACTGTCTGTAGTGTTGGCCTGCGTCTTCTTCAGGCCTTCCTTGAGCTTCTTGGCAAAGCGCATTCTTCTCAGGAACTTGGAGTCAACCTTTTTAAGAGATTTGTATGACCAGGATTTCTTAACGCCATTTCTCGGCCATTCGCGGGACTATTTGTGTGTGGTGTGGTTCTTAGATGTGGCATGGTAACCTGTGGTTCCTGCAGCGCCTGGGACCGGAAAGAAAAGCAAAAGGTTTATTTTAAAAATTATCCGTTGGTACACAAATAATTGTACCATTCATGAAATGTGAAAGCAAAATTATTACTAATGAGATTGATGTCCCTGTTTATTTTTACGTAAAAATTAGGTCTTGGATGAGTATTTGATACTGCAGGGGGTATAGTATCTTCAATATTTTTCAGCTAATTAATATTTTGAGTTTATAGTCATTAATGTTGAGAATGTTGCTTTGCATAAATATATAGTACAAAATGACAGATGTTTAAGGCCATTTCAGAACTTTTTGGGAATTTGGTCTTAAGCCAAAAATCCACTTAATGATTTTAATGAAATTCAACTCGAAAATTCAAACAGCAATTTTTTTTAAATTGGACCTAGTAACAAAATTCAGTCCAAAGACACACTGATTTCATATGTGCTGAGAAATAATGGCGAGAAGATATTCAGCTTTTGTTTTCTGAAATTAAATCTTTTTTTTCTGTAAAAGCAAAATAGAATTAGTATGGAAACAAAATCCTTTGCATATGCATTAAAATCACTACAGTTCATCACCTGTGGCAGCCTTGACTGTGCGCTGAATTGTCTTGGACAGTGTTGGTGTTTTCTGGAGTGACAGCTTGCCACAGTGTAAAGTGCATAGGCTGTGTGCTCATAACCAAGGTGGCCCTGGCGCCACAGGTGAGGAGATCAAGCTGGGGAGAGGCGACATTGCCAGTGTTACTCATCTCTGACAGGGAACGTCTTCTCAGTCTTCAGTCCTTTGACCTTAGCAACCAGAGTTTTACCATTCTCCTTGTGTTTTGTACATATTTAAGTTAGGTGGTACCTAAGTATTTCATTTTAGGGAGGTACTAGTGGGAATGACTGAGTGTATTGGATACTCAAGGTGTGGCTTTTCTTTCATTTGGAGAAGTGTAGTGTGTGTGTATGTATGAGTGTGTGGTGTATGTCTGGTGTGTGTGTGTCTGTGTGTGGTGTGTGTGTGTGTGTGTGTGAGTGTGTGTGGTGTATGTCTGGTGTGTGTACGTGTGGGTGTGGGTGGGTGGGTGGTGTGTCTATGTGTGTGGTGTGTGTGTGTGTGTGTGCCTGTGTGTGTGGTATGTGTGTCTATGTGTGGTGTGTGTGTGTGTGTGTGTGTGTGTGTGTATGCCTATGTGTGGTGTGTGTGTGTGGTGTATGTTCGTGTGTGGTGTGTGTGGTGTATGTCTGGTGTGTGTGTGTGCGTGCTTTGGTCTTGATGGTGCCCCACATTGTCCCACATCCTCTCTGCTAATTCACCTTCAACCTCACAGGTTCTTTTTTTCTACCGTTCATTTTCTATACTGAAGTTTTACTCCCGCATTTTTGGGAACTCCCTGGCATTTCCACTTTGTTCTTTCACACAACTTCTGCCTCTTTTTGGTGTTTTCTATTTGATGAGACGCCGCCACAGTTGGTTATTTTCATCTCATAAACCATGGCTTCCTTTTGCTCTCTTAGCATCTTTATAATGGCTGCTGTGACGTCTGTTAAATACAACACTGCATCTCTCAGAAGCAGCTATTTTGTCTACATTATAGCCTGTCTGTCTGTCTGTCAGTCTCTCTATCATCTACCTAATCTGTCTGTCTGTTGTCTGTTACATGCTTCTTTGTTTTATGACTTTTTATGAAAAGCTGTCCCTTTAAGGCAATATAATGTTGAGGTTTGGGACATCAGTTTCCTCTCTTATCATTGCTTTATAAAAATATGTTCAGTTGCTTAAATAATTTTCTTTGTTGATTTATGGTCTCATTATGTAGTTTAAGGTGGCAACTATGCAACTCTGGCTGACTTCATACTCATGATTCTCCTGCCTCAGCCTTTTAAGTCTTTGCATTATGGCTATTTTAATAGGTCTGCTCTCCTGTACTGTGAACTCCATTTTCAAAGGACAAAGCCACTTTTGACAATCTCAATTCAATCCCTGGATCCCAAGAACTCATGATGGGAGAGAGAACTGTCTGCTGAAAGTTGTCCTCTGACTTCACATACATGTTGTGTATGTGCGCGCACACACACACACACACACACACACACACATAATACTGGTGATGATGATGATAAATAGTAATAATGCATTTTAAATAAATTCTTTAGTAAAAGAGAAAAGGAAGAAGCCCCTAATTGCATGGCTACATGCACAAGGGATTGAACCTCAGAGCTGGAGAACTTCTGGTCATCTGCTGCTCCCAGGCAGGGGCTGTATCCCTTGATTTAAAATTGAAGACAAAAGGATGCTCTGCCTTCCCAGAAAGCAGAGACCATCACACCAATCTGTACACAGGAAAGAGAGAGGACAGGAGAGAGGGAGAACAGGAGAGAGGGAGGACAGGAGAGGGGGGACAGAAGAAGGGGAGCACTCATACCAGTGCTGTGAAACCTCCGTGCTTTTTCACAGTTCTACATTTTCTTGAATAAATATTTCTTCATTGTTGGATGCCCTTATGATGGTGATAATCATTTTTCTTGCCTACTCTGTTTTACTCCTATTATTTTTTGTTAGGGTTCAAGGAATCATTTTGTTAGGGTTCAAAGAATCATGTTCGTATATGACATATATACATATACATGTACATATCCTTATGGTTCCATCTCAATCTCCCCACACTGTTCCCTGTTCTCCTACATCCCCTTTCCCTTCCTCCCCATCTGCTGCCATGAGGTTGTATACATATATACATAATACATATGTATACAGGGTCTGGAGAGATGGATCGGTTTAAGAACACTTGCACTCCTTGCAGGGGTCCCAGATTCAGTTCCCAACACGGACACAGTGCCTCAGTCAATTGTACCTCCAGCTTCAGGGGTTCTGACACCTTCTGCAGGCACTGGCACACACATGCACACACAGGCACACACATGCACACAAACTCGCACACATACGGATACAATAAATCCTTAAATATTTAAGTGTATGTGTTTGTAGTATGATTTTAAGGAGGTTTTAAAGTCAAACATACTTGTTTTTCAGGGGAATATGCCTATAAGGCTTTTTATTCAGTCTGAGGTACCCATCTGCAAATGGTGCTACCTACCTACAAGGCAGGTCTGCTCTCTTCAGTTAGGCCTCTCAGGAAATGCCCTCACACTTGCAAGTGTGTCCCCCCAGGTGACCCCAAGCCTAGTCAAGGTGACAATAAAGAAAATCTCTCACAACTAGTGACATTAGAAGTCTCTCTGCATGCCTGTTTTGTGTTTTGATAACACTTATTTGCATGTCCTTTGCCCCTTTTCTAGCTGGATTGTTTAGTATTGGACCTGGGGCTTTCCCTGTGGCCTTGGCATGCCTCAGGTGTCCTTCCAGTCTGCACCTGGACATTGTATCTTCTTAGCAGGTCCTGTGCAATGTGTTGCTCTCTGCCTTGGTAACTTGGTCTCTAGTGTAGGGCCTCAGTTCACTTACATGTAGACCTCCCAAGTCTTCCTTAAGTTTCTTTTCCAAGCTGTGCAGCTTCATGTGAATTTGTGTGTAAGGTGAGGGGTTCAGTATCAGGGTCTTTCTCCCCTATAGATAACTAACTGCTCCATTCCATCATGATGAGAAGAATTTCCTTTGTCCATTTAATTGTTTCTACATGTTGGCCAAAATCAGTTGGCCTGAGCCAGGAATGATGGCAGATGCCTGTACCTCCAGGATTAGCTTTTGTTAAGCTAAGACAGGAGGATTGTGGGGAGTTGTGGGGAGAAGGCCAGCCTGGGCTAGAGAGCAAATCACCTGGAGCTAAAAGTGGGTCAAGGGCAAGAGCAAGTGGGGCAGGGGTAAGGGGCAGGAAGAATCCAGTAGTCCTCCCAAGTATTCAGGAAGTGGAGGCCAAGAATCCTAAGACTGAGGCCAGCCTGAAATGTGCGGTCTGCGACAAAACAAACAAGACAGAGAACACTCCCACCACTCCACAGTTTGGTCTCTTTAATGTTTACACAGAGTCTACTTATGAGGTTTCTAGTTTTCTCCCCCTGGAGCATTGATCTGTTTCTCTCCTTATGCCAGTGCCACACACTCTTGGTAATTATATCCACATGATATGTTTCAAAATCAGGTAGCATGGTCTCTTCCATTTTAATTGTTTTATTCAGAAATTATCTTAGCTATTATAATTCCATTTTTTCCCACATCAGTTTGTTTTTGTTTGTTTGTTTTTAGTATAGAATAGAGTTTATTTAGGGCATGGGAAGGGGAGTTGAGAGAAAGGCAGAGAGAGAGAGAGAAAGAGGGGGGGGGCAGCCATGAGCACATGGAGAAAGAGTGGGGAGGTGAATGGGGAGAGAAGGAGAGGAGGAAGAGGGCAAGAAGAAGAGCCCTACATCAGTTTTAGAACAAATTCAGGTATATCTACAAAGGAAATCTTGCTGCAGTTTTTAATAGAAGTGAGTCACTCCTGCATATCAATGAAAGAAGAACTGTGGTCTTTACTGTGTTGAATCTTGCAGTGTGCACACAGCTCCTCTCTGGTACTAGAATCTCTGTTAACTCCTCTCTGTTCCTTCCAGAATGTGACCCTTGCACGTGTTTTGTTAGGTTTACAAATGTGTTCATTTTGAGAAGTTGTAAATGGCATTATGTTTTTAAAATGCAATTTCTGCTGGTCCATTAATAATGTGCAGGACTACATTTTACTTTTGTGCTTACCTTTCATCCTGTAACCTTCTCGAATCCACCTACTAACTGTAGAGGGTTTTTCACTTTTGTTTGTGCTATGAATTCTCTAGTACTTCCTGAACAGATAATTATTTCATTCAGAGTTAATAGAGAACATTTTTTTATTACTTCCTATTCAGTCTGAAAAAAGTTGAATTTCTTTGATGGATATGGACAATTTTAATTTATTTATATTACTGTGTGCTGATTGCAGAAGGAAAGCTTTTACTCGGACATTCCTGTGCATGCCAGTGGTGTACCTTGACCAGCTCTCTCTGCATTTCTTCCCTTGGGTTTCTAGAACTTCCGGTTTATTGTTGAATAACTATGTTTGCCCTCACTTGTTCCTAACGTAAGAGAAAAATGTTTGCTCTTCTCTCTGAAGTATGGGGTTTATGTAAACGTTTGCCATGGTAACAAACTTGAATGATTGTAGTGTATAATCCTTTGTGTGTATACTTAGGGATTACATTTCTCAACACTTCATTATGGATTTCTTTGTATTGTCATTGACTTTGGTATCAGAATACTACTATTTTCCTAAAATAAACTGAAGTATTTTTGTGTTTGTTTGCCTGGAATTTGTTTTTTTTTTTTTTTAGGAGATTGTGTAAAATTAGTGTCAATTCTTTCTCTGTTCTTTGAGAATTCTCTTGTAGTTCTAGAATTTTCTCCTAGAGGAAGTACAAAATTATTATTTCAATTTTGTCAATAGTTCAAAACATGTATTTATTTTGGATAAGTTTGAATGGTTTTCATTTTTCAAAAAATGAGTCATTTTTTTCCTAAATTATTAATTTTATAATTGTAACATTGGTCACATCTACATAGTGACTCTGTAGTGACACCCTTTCATGATGATGTCTGTCAACCTCATTTCCCCCTTTAATCTTGATAAAGCCTGTTTTAAATAGCCAACTTGTTCTCAGCTTTTTTACTTCTTCTGTTTTCAATTATTTTTATTTTTGTTCTTTTATTAACATCTATCTACCTATATCTAATATATCTTCTTTTCTTTCCTTTTATTTTGAATTTGGGTTTTTTTGTGATGGCTAATTTTTTTATTAGATATTTTCTTTATTTACATTTCAAATGTTATTCCCTTTCCTGGTTTCCCCTCTGAAAATCCCCTATGCCCCTCCTCCCCAACCCACCCACTTCCACTTCCTGGCCCTGGCATTCCTCTACACTGGGGTATAGAGCCTTCACAGGACCAAGGGTCTCTCCTCACATTGATGTCCAACTAGGCCATCCTCTGCTGCATATGCAGCTGGAGCCATAAGTCCCTCTTTGGTTGGTGGTTTAGTCCTTGGGAGCTCTGGGGGTATTGGTTAGTTCATATTGTTGTTCCTCCTATGGGGCTGCAAACCCCTTCAGCTCCTTAGGTCCTTTCTCTAGTTCCTTCATTGGGGTCTCTGAGCTCAGTCCAATGGATGGCTGTGAGCATCCACTTCTGTATTTGTCAGGCACTGGCAGAGCCTCTCAGGAGAGAGCTATATCAGGCTTCTGTCAGCAAGCACTTGTTGGCATCTACAATAGTGTCTGGGTTTGGTAATTGTATATGTGATAGATTCCCAGGTGGGTCAGTCTCTGGATGGCCTTTCCTTCAGTCTCTGCTCCACATTTTGTCTCTGTAACTCCTTCCATGGGTATTTTGTTCCCCCTTCTAAGAAGGATCAAAGTATCCACACTTTGATCTCTCTTCTTCTTGAGTTTCAGGTAGTTTGTGAATTGTATCTTGGGTATTCCGAACTTCTGGGCTAATATCCACTTATCAGAGAGTACATAACATGTATGTTCTTTTTTGATTGTGTTACCTCACTCAGGATGATTTTTTTTTTTTTTTTTTTTTTTTTTGGTTTTTCGAGACAGGGTTTCTCTGTATAGCCCTGGCTGTCCTGGAACTCACTCTGTAGACCAGGCTGGCCTCAAACTCAGAAATCCGCCTGCCTCTGCCTCCTGAGTGCTGGGATTAAAGGCATGTGCCACCATGCCCAGCAGGATGATATTTTTTAATTCCATCCATTTGCCTGTGAATTTCATGAAGTCATTGTTTTTAATAGCTGAGTAGTACTCCATTGTGTGAATATACTACATTTTCTGTATCCATTCCTCTGTTGAGGGACATCTGGGTTCTTTCCAGCTTCCGGCTATTATAAATAAAGCTGCTATGAACATAGTGGAGCATGTGCCCTTATTACATGTTGGAGCATCTTCTGGGTATATGCCCAGGAGTGGTCTTGCTGCGTCCTCAGGTAGTAGGTACTATGTTTAATTTTCCAAGGAACCGCCAAACTGATTTCCAGAGTGGTTTTACCAGCTCGCAATCCCATCAGCAATGGAGGAGTGTTCCTCTTTCTCTATAACCTCACCAGCATCTGCCATCATCTGAGTTTTTTATCTTAGCCATTCTGACTGGTGTGAGGTAGAATCTCAGGGTTGAGAAAACTATTCTCAACAATAAAAGAATATCTGGTGGAATCACCATCCCTAACCAAAAAACTGCATGGTAATGGTACAGTGACAGGCAGGTAGATCAATGGAATAGATTTGAAGATCCATAAATGAACCCACACACCTATGGTCACTTGATCTTTGACAAAGGAGCTAAAACTATCCAGTGGAAAAAAAGATAGCATTTTCAATGAATGGTGCTGGCAGTTAGCATATAGAAGAATACAAATTGATCCATTCTTATCTCCTTGTAAAAAGATCAAGTCCAAGTAGATTGAGGACTTCCACATAAAACCAGATATACTTAATCTAATAGAAGAGAAAGTGGGGAAAAGCCTCAAGCACATGGGCGTAGGGGGAAATTTCCTAAACAGAACACCAATAGCTTATGCTCTAAGATCAAGAATTGACAAAATGGGACCTCATAAAATTGCAAAGCTTCTGTAAGGCAAAGGACACTGTCAACAGGACAAAATGGCAACCAACAGATTGGAAAAAGATCTTTACCAATCTTACATCTGATAGAGGGCTAATAGCCAATATATACAAAGAACTCAAGAAGTTAGACTCCAGAGAACCAAATAACCCTAGCCGGGCAATGGTGGCACTCACGTTTAATCCCAGCACTTGGGATGCAGAGGCAGGAGGATTTCTGAGCTCGAGGCCAGCCTGGTCTACAGAGTGAGTTCCAGGACAGCCAGGGCTACACAGAGAAATCCTGTCTCAAAAAAAAAAAATGAGGTACAGAGCTAAACAAAGAATTCTCAACTGAGAAATACCAAATGGCTGAGAAGCACCTAAAGAAATGTTCAACATCTTTAATCATCAGGGAAATGCAAATCAAAACAAGCCTGGATTTTGATTTTTGTTTTTTGGCCTTTGGCTTTTGGAGACAGTTTCTCTGTGTAGCTTTGGCTGGCTCTGTAAACCAGGCTGGCTTTGAACTAAGAAATCCACCTGCCTTTGCCTCCTGTGCACTGGAATTAAAGGTGTGCGCCACTATGCTCATCTCAACACTGAAAAATAGATTATAGTAGGAGAATTTACTTCTCTAATCTTTTCTTTTAGTGCTTTTTTTCCCATCACTGTTTTAAGTTCACCACACACTATACACATACACAAAACATACTACACACACATACCACACACATACCACACACACTACACACACACACACACCATACATACTACACACACCACACACACTACACACACACAATGTTGTGATTTCATTTTCAGTTGAGTTTTAAAATTTTGTTTTAAGAATTGTCTTTTTACTTAACTCGTGGATTATTTTCAAAGCATGCTTTCCCAGTTTCTGCATATTTGGAGGTTTCTCTTGTTGATCTTGTTCTTGATTTTCACTGTGAGCCCACAGTGGCTTTGTAGGAAGAGCATGCGCCTGCTGGTAGAAATGTGCCCTGACACGTGCTGGTTCAACCCCATCAGCTGATGGTGTTGAGATGCTTCCTATGTTTCCTTGCTTGTTCATATTTTTTTTCCTTCTTCCAATTAAAGATAAAGAGACATTGTCGTCTCCAACAGATGGGAACATTATCTCCATGGTAGAGACCTGAGAAGGTAGAGGCTTAGCACACCTGAGACCTGGTTCACTTTCAGTACTGAAAGGGAGCAGAGAGACTAGAACTGTAATTGTGGGGTCACCTATTCTTCTTTCAATTCTGCAGGGTTTTACTTCAAATATTTTTGCACGGCTGTTGCTTGGTGCATATGTATTTAGAATAATATGCCTTCTTAAGTAATTGAAACTTTTATGATTATGTCATGGCTATCTTTGTCTCTAAGAATTTAAATAAGATTTAAATGTGTCTTTATTAACACTTATACACCCACTCTTGCTTTCTCAATTAGTGTTTGCAAAATGTATCCTTTTCCGTCTTTTGTAAGTAAAACTTCGCCATGCACCAACAACTGTATTTGAAGCAGTTTTCTTGTAGACTGAATATTTCTGGCTTCTTATTGAAAAGTATAATCAGTTCATTTCTATCTTGTATATGATATAGTTGCACTATTGATACTTAATATAGTTATTAATGTTGCAAAGATTGAGTCCTCCATTTTGTTTTCTGTTTTCTAGGGTTCTAGTTGGTTGTTTTCTGAACATTCTGTGACTTGCTCATTGTTATTTACTGCATGTTGTAAGCACATTTCCAACTGTAGCCTTCTTATGGACAGCTCCATACACTATGCATGCATGACAATGTTGTAAGCACATTTCCAACTGAAGTCTTCTTATGGACCGCTCGCTCCGTACACTATACATGCATGACAATGTTGTAAGCGCATCTCTAACTGTAGCCTTCTTATGGACCGCTCCATACACTATAGAGGCATGACAATGTTGTAAGCGCATCTCTACCTGTAGCCTTCTTATGGACTGCTCCATACAATACACAGTATGACTCCTCACACGCTACTGTGTTCTCCTCCTCTTACCAATCCAACTGGCATAAAGAAACTTCATGTCCTCACATTTTCTTATTAACGTAAATATTCCCTGTATATGCATTTAGAATAAGAGAAGACAGTGTTTTAATTATTTCCCATGCCAAACATTTTACAAAACAAGTAAAGAGAAATCTATTACATTTAGCTGTATTTTGATTTCTGTGTTCTTTCTTCCTTCTTGACATGCCAGGATTCCTTGTCGAGCTTTCTCTTCTGATTAATGAGTCTCTTGTAGTCATTCTTCTATGGTAAGTCTATGAGTGACAAGTTATTTTAGTTTCTTAATCATTTGAGTATGCCTTAACTTCATTTTTATTACTAAAAATATTTTTTCTGAATATAATATCCTGAATTGAGTCATTTTCTTCCAGCAACTGATAATGTATTATGTCCTATCACTTCCATGTTTCTCAGGAGAAGTTGGCTGTCACTTTAATTGTGTCTTCTTATAGATGAGGTACCATAGCTCTCTAGCTACTTTTAATATATTTTTAAATTTGGCTTTAGTTTTCAGAATCTTAATTATGGTGTGTCTTGGTCCTACTAGATATGAGTGGTCTTATTTTTAAGTTTTGGTTTTGTCTTCTTGAATTTTTAAAGTTCTTATTCCTGCAAAATTTAAGACATGTTTAATTATCATGTGTTTAGTTAGCCACACCTCCTTCCTTCTCTATAGAAGATTCTGAGGCTGTAGCCATGTGTGTAATCTCACAGGTCTGGAACAGGGTTCTTCTTCTTAATCTGCACTTACCTTGGCAACAGAAGCCTGTTTTTTTTAAAGGACATTTTGTGTACACACACACAAACATACCCATATTATTCAATTAACTCTTATTTTCTTACACGGATAATTTCAAAGTTTATTGCTCTATTATCTTTTGAGGGGAGGGGGATGAGACAACTTCCTATTACATAGCCCTGGCTGGCCTAGAGCTCACTATGTAGACCAGGCTGGCCTTCTACAGAAAGATTTACCTGCCACTACCTCCCTAGTGCCATCATGCCTGGCATATCTTTAGAGTTTAACAGCCTTCACTTTGTGTAGGATTTACACAGCCTGATTTTTGTTTTGGTTTGGCTTTTTCTATGCATTTTGGAGAATTTCTCACCCACTTTTCTTTCAACATCCTTCTATATTTTCGCTCCTTCCCTTCCTCATTCCAGGTATACATTTTCCTTTTCAACCAGACTCAGCAGTCTTCCTTGTTTTCTGTAGATTCCAGACTTTAACTTCTGATCACATTCAATTCAGGTTAGACACTGGCTGCTTCTTTTTTCAAGTATCTTCTATTCTCCAAAAGGACTTATAATGTCCTTTCTTCTTCAGGTGTAAATTTTAAGTGGGGAAGAGCTTGTTTCTTAACTATTTAGCTTTAATATGTTTGCTTTCTCAGAATTTGTTCTAGAGGAGTTATTTTGTATTTTTAAATTTGGGGGGGGGTGTTCTCCATGTATGTACAGTGCTTACAGAGCCTGCCCTGGACGACAGGTGAGTGTAGGCCACCTTACACAGATGCTGGGAGCTGAACCTACCTGGGTCCTCATAGCTACTGATCTATCTCTCCAGCTCCCTTCCTCGCTTTTTGCATGGAGAACTCCTTGTCTTGTTTTTATTTCCTTCTACACACTAAGTGTGCTCAGGCACTTGTTAGACTGTAGACATGTCGCTTGTGGGCCTGTCTACAGTTCCTATTGTTTCCATTAGAGACCTTGGGTTGGTAGAAGGTATCTTTGGATGTTTGGGGAGTCTTGAATTGATCTGGAAATGATGTGTGAAGTGTTTCAGAGGCCCTGATGTCATCTGAATAAAGAGATGGGATTGTAATAAAGACGGGGATGATATGCTTCAGAGGGAAATGAGAATGAGGAAAATTGCTTTAATAAAGTTAGGTATTATGGTGATTTGGTGGTGAGCCTTGGCCCTGTGAGGCCTCATTTGCCTTCTGTTAATTTTAGGATTTAATCTCTAATTTATGGTACCTGAAAACTTAAGCTATTCACCATGTTCTGACTATTGGAAGATCTAAATGTCCTTTTGTGTCCTGGGCCTATTGGAATCAAGTCTCTGCCTTGGTTTAGCACTGTGAACCCCTCCTTCCTGAGCTTTTCTGGTAGGCCCCTCAGAACTAGCAAACGCTTGGTGGGAAGGGCAGGTCAGATGCTGGGATTTCTTCTCTTTGGTCCTGTTTGCTCGTGTGTGTTTTTTTAGTTTCTGAGCATTTTTAAAGCTCCACATCACTTGAGAGTCTAATCACTGGGGTTGGGAGATGGCTGAGTGGGTAAGTGTGTTCACAGTACTCTCTCTCTCTCTTAGAAAAGGCCCCAAAAGAGAAGAGTTATATGTGTAACCCCAACTCTTGGAGAGAAGGCAGGGAAAGAGGGGAGTCTGCTGGGGCTTGCTGGCTGCCAGCCTCACTGAAAATCAAGCTCCAAGGTTCTGTAGGAGACCCTGCCTCAAGGGAATCAGGCAGTGAGCAAGAGAAGATGCTGTGTCTTCTCCTGGCCTTCCTGTGCACACATGAACACCTGGCTGAGGTGACTGAGTCCTGAATGCAGAGCCCTTGTGGGGTGTTCTCTGTGAATGAGCTGGCATCTTGGTTTTAGACTTCCCAGACTCTACAACTATGCAATAGTCACCTGTTATTTATAAGCAAGTGGGTTATTGGCATTTAGTTCTTACCGCACAAGCAGACCAAGACACTCTGTTTTTCTTCTCTTGTCGATCTTGAACTTAAAGTTGCCTTTGTGACTCTGTAAGGTCTTTCAAGCACGTTTTCGAAACAATGGGTGTTTCTGTTACCTCTGTGATAACATTGCTTGAATATATGCTAGTTCTAGTTCGAATGCTAGGAAGCAAGCCCTCAGTGCCTGTGGCTACACATGTGAGCCCACCGTGGTCGCTATGACACGGGGATCATTTCATTGTTAATCTTTTCACTGTCTCACCTCACTCATCTTCCTTCATCCAAGTCTTCCTCATTTCATTTTTCCCTGTGTCCTATTACTCCTAGGACAAAGCTAGATAAAGACTCTACAATTCCTGGATGTTGAAAATCTGTCTTTCTCCCCCTCATAAAAAAAATTAAAACTAGGAACCTGCAATTCATTTGATAGAGTGCTCTGCAGCGATCACAAGGACCTGGGTTTGATACCAGTGGCAGACCCAGTAAGGAATGTCGGCATATAACTTACTCATGACTTAGCTAGGGTAAGATTGATTTACTTGGAACCATCCATTGTTAGAAGATTTTGTGAGAACTCAACACTTTTTCTTCTGTTTTTCCCTTCTGCCTCATTGGTTGTAGAGGGCTCACGGAAAGCCTCTCTTCCATGTTAGTAGAAAAAGAAAATCAGCCTGTCTTCCTGTTGCTCCGCATTCTTTCCCTGATCCATGAGTCATCCGTGAGCCCTTGCTGTGCCTGGGCTCTGTCCTAACCACTGGCATCATGAAAATAAGATTCCTGCCCTGAAGGTCTTCAGAGGAGCATCCGAGCTGGACAGATAAACAAGAGCTGGCAGACACACACTGAGCCCCTGCCCTGTGGCAGGTGTCCAAATTGTATCATCTATTTCCCTTGTAATTCAACAACTTTGTCATGTGGGCACTGCTGCTTGGGGCACTTTTATAACTTGCCCAAGGTCCAATCATAAGAGATAAGATTTGAGGCAGAGAGCTGCAAGAATAGATACAGAGCCTCCCACTGATGCTAAGACAGTAGAGACCCTGACATCACTGCCTATTGGGGTTTTCGGGCTGATTAGAATTATCTACTCACAGCTCAAAGCACGCACTAGTTGATGCATCTGAAGCTCATTCAGTGGCATTTACCCCGTATTGCTGGCAAAACAGTCAGACTAATAATAGACGGACCTGCCTTCATTTTTGGCAAGTAAAATTATCAGGGAGACCTGTGTTTGAGTGCATATTTTAAAACCAGGTGAATCATTTTCACCTCAAAAATGACCTGGCATCCAGAAAAAGAGATGACACATATTCAGTGGAAGGCAGTGTCGTGGGCGAAGGCACTTGTGTGCTGCCTGTTACTTTAAACTAATTAGCTAAATGTCTGAGCTCCAAGGAGATCATGCTACAGTTTTAACCCTACAGAAGACTGCTTCCTTCCTATATGTAAGCAAAAAAAATCTCAATCCTATGTGGTTTACAGAGGAGAACGGGTGGCCGAGGGTTGGGGGCATGCTACAGGAAGTAGGTCTGCGTACACACATCTTCTAGTGGTGAATAACGGTCCAGTGGTTACCTAACCTGCCAGTAATTTAAACATAAGTCTGTGTAGAGTGAAGCACACTTATAAACATGATAGGAGACTCAAAATAAACAAATTTGTTTAAAGTATTGAAATGTAGAGGTTCTGAGAATGTCTTGCTTCAGAGGACACCACCTACTGGTAGAGGGTGACATTGCAGTTTTATTTTCTTCATATTAAACTGAATAAAATGGAGAAATGATTGACTAGCCAGCATAGCTTCAGAGCCTGGGCTAAGGCAAATCAGGCAGCCAGGAGGGAGAACTTGATCCCTGCACACCTACACTTCCCTTCCTACACCTTCCTCCCTCCCAGCCCAGAGCTAGGACCCACACTCCTAAACAGAGAACCAGAATTATATGTAGAACACAAATCTGGAAGATAGACCTGTTGCTTCAGTCTGCCCCTTCAAAGGCATTCAAACCAATTTGCACAGACACTGGGTTCATCTGCTGTCATTCTAACATGTAGGTCCATTCCTGACTGTCTTCGGTCTGAAAGTAAAGGATCTGACTATACACTTTGCCTTTATGTTTGCCACGGTACAACCAATAGCATCAGAAAAATAACTTCCGATAAAAACCCATTCTCTCTCTTCATTGGAACTATCATGGAAGATGGAATGGGGGAATGAGACGCTTCTGTGGCCAAGCAGATAGGTCATTAGTCCTGTGAAGGATCAGTTTCTATTCTACTGAAGACAGAGTCATAGAACAAAACCAGTTGGCCACAGAGTCACTTATATCTCATAGCGTGTGTATGCACACATGTGTGAGTGTGTTGCACATGTGAATATGAGTGTGTGCATGCATTTATGTGTGTGTGCACGTTTGCATGCTTGCACACACAGGCGCAGTGTGTGTGTGTGTGTGTGTGTGTGTGTGACTGTCTGTGTATAGTCCTAATGACCCAGGCACACAACCTCTTTCTTCTCCCCACCTTTTAGCTCCCTAGTTTTTTGAATGAGTCCACATTTTCTAAATGGGTTTTTCATAATACCTTCCTATGGGTTTTACTCAATTTTGTTTAATTGGCTTCCTGTTAATTAAGAATGAGAATGAACTGGGTCATAAGCACTCACACAGAGCTAAAGATCAGCTAAAGTGTCCCAGAAGGAAATGAAGCTGTAATTTGGGAACAGGTGGGCTGCACCGTTTACTCTCTGTGGTGGGCAGATTCCATCTGTAGGATGCCGAACCATTCACTCAACACGAAACTCCCTCAGTCCGTTATGGACCAGAGAATTGTGGGAGGGTAGAGCATGGGACCTGCAATGGGTCTGGCCCCTTTTCTCATAATCTCTAGGTCCTTCTAAAGCTGTGCCCTTGTGGAAATGTTCTGGTCATCATTTTTGCAAAGAATTTTAGATGGCATGAGACTTGGCTTTATCTACCCTGCTTTCTGCAGCGCGCTTCCTTCCTGTCAGGCTCCTTCAGCCACACCATCTTTCATCAGCATGCTCTCGGGACGCCGATGGGGATTCGGTTTCAAGAATATACAGTTTTTCCACCAACAATCTCTTGAAAGCTGTTTCCTCTCAGTTTATTTAGAGGGGAATTTAATTCACTAAGGAAACCACCTCATGAATGTTTTCAGCTTCTTTCTTTGACTGGAGGGGGAGGGGCTTTGTGCTGTGATAGTAAGGCTAGGGGGTCACAGCCTGCATTTTCTGGCAACCAGAGAGAGGACAGGCAGGCTTTAATGATGAAAGTTGCCGGCACTCGTGAGTCACAACTTTGAGGGTTGAAATTGTCTGCCGGGTACTGTTCACGATGGTTTTGCAGTCTGTGTGTATACACACATGCACACCCAGATATGCACACACACGAGCATACACATCAGTGACAGATGACCTATTGAAATAATTTCAGAGCCAGTCTGTGGTTGCTACGACAACCAATGCTCTCTTGGCTTTTATCTGGCCATGTGACAGGGACTTTGACGTCAGCCAGAGGCAGAGTCTGTGGCTGAGTCCACACAGTCAAAGGCTTGTGAGAATCTGGTGGATGCTGGACCTTGCTGCTGCCACTGCCGCCCTCTGTTGCTGTCGCTGTCGCTACCGCTGTGGTTGCTGCTTTCCAGAGGCTGCAGGAGCATGGACTACTAAACCCCCACTTCTTCAGCGTGAGGTAATCGGTTTGCTTTATACACAGGAGTTTCACAGCCCCTGATGGTTTTCCCTCCCCTCTTAACCTCCTACAACTTTGCCTTCAAGAGCAGTTACTGACGAACGGAGCCAAAGAATGTGAAGCAGCTTCCAGTCACGAATTTCAGGCAGTCTCTGGAACTTGGTTAAATTTGGATTAATGTTCCATGAAGTAGGTTAAAATGTAATCTTTCTTGCGCAATGCTTGCTAACATACGTTATTTAGAAATTCTCGTTTTGCAGCGTGAGCCAAATTTGCTCCCTTGAATTCTAGGAATCCCTCCTTCAGTGTTGTTTGGGGTCTGGTAACTCCAGCACCGCCTTGGAGGGAGCAGTTAACTTTTCCTTGTTGCTGCTGCTGATTCTGCGTCAGCCCACAGCAGTCTGGAATTTGGTTTCTACCTCATTTGCAGCATGTATAATTAGCAACAATGGGAACCGTGAGAAAAGACTCTAGACTTTGAAAGTTGTGGTTATTATTGTAAAGGGGGCTTTTGGTACTCTGTAAATAAGAGGGGAACTGTCAACAGCTTCCTGTTTAGAGAAAAGAATCTGCAATATGCCAAGGAAGTTGGGGTGGAACCTTTATGTGTGTGCGTGTGGTTGTTTTGTGGGTGTTACTGTGAGGTGCTATTTTGTGGCTCTCTCTCTCTCTGAAAACCCGGGTGAAGAGGAGGGACTGACTGGCCTTTTCTAAGGAGTCCTGGAAGCTGGTTCTGATCTTTATTCTTAAAAGTAATAATCTTGTGAAGAAACTAGCCTGGAACTAAATATACATTGATGTGAGGTCTACCTTAACTGAAATGTAGATTGAAGATGCTCGATAAAAATTTGCTCCAGGTCTCGCGTGAGTAATTTGGTAACTGATTGGCAAGGATTGCTCTGGTTGTTGTGTGTGCATTGCTGCAGTTCAGCCAGCTCCTTCTGCAGCTCGAAGTTTCAAGGAAACCTCGGGCTCTGAAGCAAACAGAAGCCTAGATGGAGAAACAGGTTTCTAGATCTTACAGATTTAACAGAAACGAGGCATATTTTAGACAGCCATCTGGAATAGAACCAGCATTTGAAGGAGCATAGATAGACTGGCTCCACTCTATATATGCAGACAGTAGGTTGATGATATAGTTATATTTTAGTTTGGTGAAAGAGTACATTGTTTGGACAGTAGGTTGATGATATCGTTATATTTTAGTTTGGTGCAAGAATACATTGTTTTTTTGCTTATGTTACTAGGTTCAGAATTGTGAGTTCTACATTTTGCTCTCATGGGTGAGAATTCTGAGAGCCTTTAGCCGCAGCAGTAAATGAATAACTGCTTGAATCAATTATTTTCAAAGCAGCTTTCAGTGAATGGACCTTTTGATCAGAGCTTCCATTAGGACTGTCCACTGTCTGATGTGCTTGTACGTACATGTATTTACTAAGACATCTTCCTCCGGTCATTTAACTGACCTCATGTTCTTGTAACCCAGACGCTACTACTTTAATGAGTCAACTGGTGTGTGACATTTCAATTGAGCATGGGGGGACCAGCTAGCACTGACATTTAAAGGCATCTCTTGTGGTATACACTTGGTGCTTAACTTTTCTTGCATCAACTATGTTATCTTCATTCTTTTTCTTGGTTCTCTCCCTGGTTTTAAATTCACAAGATGATTATGTACAACACCCTCATGCCCTCATGCATGAAACTGGATTCCAACAATCAAAAATGTGAGAGAGAGTCGGTGTGGTGTTAGTGGCAAAATGTCGGTGATAAAGTTGGGAAAATAGCCTCCCTGATAAAAAGAGGAACTTTCAAAGCCTCGAGCTAAGGGGTTTGGGGGGGGTTGCTTGTTTGTTTGTTTGTTTGTTTGTTGTATTTTTGTTTTGTTTTGTTTTTTCAAAATGAGGAAAGGGGGGCTGAGAAGCATCCCCCTGCAGCAGCGAGTCTGTGCTGCCTGATATCAAGGTCAAGAGTGCTTCAGCCTCAGAAGATGCCAGCCTGGAATGATTTACTCTAGAAACCTGGCTGCTGAATTATTAAAGGCTCTGGGTCTAGTTTCAGGAAGCCTTAACCCTTTCGGTGCCATGAACACGTCTGGCAGTCTGGTGATACCTGTGGACTTTTTTCCAGAATGATATCTGAAGTGCATAAAACAAAGGATGCTGTGTTGCAAAGGAAACTACTTTTCATGAAAATGTGTCTTTAAAAAAAAAAGGAAAAGAGGCCATGAGTTTGAAAGAAAGCAGGGAGGGGAGAGAGGCAGGGGAAGGAGGGAGATACAGAAGGTGTTGGAAGGAGCAAAGAAAATGGGAGAGATAAAGTTATTATAGAATAATTTTCAAGCATAAAAAATAATAAAAAATAAAATATACTATCTTTTCATTATGACAGGATAATTGCTTTGTTCATATGTTATTAAGTCATATACCCTACCAGCAGGTGCAATAGCTACCACAGTAATGTGGCAGTGCTACACGTGAATGCTGTTTTGAAATAGAGTTAGTCTAAGAATTGAAATATGAAATGCAAATATCTGCAATTTGTCTTGGCAGCATCCCTGGCACTGTGGTTTGTGACCCACATTTTAATGGAAAGAAATACTACATTTCAGTTTGGGGTTGTGGAAATAAAGATGACACTTTTTAACCACCCAAGTTCTTGGGGTTCTTCTGGATTCTGTCTGCTCTGGAGGTAACTAATATGTTAGCTTGTGGGGCCAAAAGGACATAGAACACCTCCACCCCCCGGACAAAGTCCATAACCTTATTTCAGTTCCATGGCACCTGATTTTATTCTTGGACCATGAGAATTTCACAGTACACTCTAAATACCTGGTGCAGATGGGGATGGCATGGTCCCTCAGCTGCTAATCTGCAACTTGCCTTTAGTACCCCACTGCCTCCACCCTTAACTCGTCTTCTGTTACCTGCACAAGAAACCTCTTACCTGGGTAGATATGGGTTATGAGGAAAACAGTATTGACAAGTCACTCAAGTTCAAACCGTGTGCCACAGAGGACCGGAGCTGTTTACAAAGAGACCTTTATCCACGCAGGGAAGATAAGTGGACAGTGCTTATGTGAAGCATGCTGGGAAAAGCAGACACTTCCCAGAAGAGCTAAACTGGATGCAAGACATAGCTAAGGCCAAGAAGGAGGTGTGAGTGTTATTGTGTAGAAGGAGGTGTGAGCGTTAGTGTGTAGAAGGAGGTGTGAGTGTTAGTGTGTAGAAGGAGATGTGAGTGTGAGTGTGTAGAAGGAGGTGTGAGTGTGAGTGTGTAGAAGGAGGTGTGAGTGTTAGTGTGTAGAAGGAGGTGTGAGTGTGAGTGTGTAGAAGGAGGTGTGAGTGTGAGTGTGTAGAAGGAGGTGTGAGTGTTTGTTATTGTGCAGTGTCAAGTATCAGAAAAGCTCTCATTCCCTACATTGTTTTCAATGAGAAGAAAATCGTGTTGACTTTCCTCTGTGAGATGAGGGAACTTTGCTGTCCATTAGCTGCTGTCACAGCCCCGTGTTTAGAGAGACCAAAGCTGTCCTTTCAATTACATGAACTCCCTACCGTACTGGCGTAAAAGAATGGAGTTAAGATGGTTTTGCACAAGCTGTTGTTTAAACCAAATCCAAATCCCTTGCATTTGAAATGGAAGCTGAGTAATTTTTCGTGTGGTCTCAGAGGGATTATGAAAGAGGATGTTCTTAAATAGTTCTTGCTCTTTGGATTAGGAAAAACACCTGCTTGGAGCCTGAGTCTCTGTGGCAACCTGCAGAAAAACTTGGAGAAAGTCTAACATCCCCAGCTGTCCTCTGCTTCTTGTTGGAGGTGCTGGAAACCTCAGTGCAGAAAGGAATGTGTCGTGACTTTTTACGAAGTCGACTTTTCTTTAAATGGTATCTTGGGATGGGAAGCAACTAGCAACAGCTTTACAAAATTCAACGTTGTTTTTTTTTTATTGTTTCCATAAGAGATGCCATAAAAGTTAGTGTTTATTGAGACTTTTATACAGAAATTATATGATAAATATTAAGTTCACTGGTGCTACATTCTCCAGACCAACAGTTTCTCATCTCTGTGCTTAAATTTATAGCTTTTTGTGAAATATATCTATAGATGCCATTAATGTCATGCTGAAATATATCTATAGATGCCATTAATGTCATGCTGAAATGGCTCAGTGCTTAAGAGCATTTGCTGCTCTTCCAAAGGACCTCAGTTCCCAGAAACCACGTCAAAGGACTCACAACTGCTTGTAAGTCCAGCTACAGGGGATCTGACAGCCTCTTCTGACCTCCATAGGCACCTGCACACATGTAGCATACACTCACACAGGCACACATGAGTGCATAAATAGAAATGACAATTTTTTAATTAAATCATTCTATGGTAACCTAAAATGGAATAGACTCATGTCACGATAAAGTTCTATATTTGATTTGCAGGCAAGAAATTGCTAATATGAAAGATATTCCAATTGTTGCCATTCTTTTTTTTTTTTTTTTTTTTTTTTTTTTTTTTTTTTTTTTTTTTTTTTTTTTGGTTTTTCGAGACAGGGTTTCTCTGTGTAGCCCTGGCTGTCCTGAAACTCACTTTGTAGACCAGGCTGGCCTCGAACTCAGAAATCCGCCTGCCTCTGCCTCCCGAGTGCTGGGATTAAAGGCGTGCGCCACCAAGCTCGGCTAATTGTTGCCATTCTTAATCAGAAGCTTTTCCACAGTCAGTGAGCTCTGCTCAGAAACTCCAGCAAAATGAGGCCTGTACATCTTCCTTAAGCAGCTGTACTGGTTACTATAGCTGTGACAAAAATAAAAACCAACAATGGGAAGGATTTGGCCAGGCATGGTGGTGAATGCCTTTAATCCCAGTACTTGGGAGGCAGAGGCAGGTGGATGTCTGTGAGTTTGTGGCCAGCCTGGTCTACACAGTGAGTCCAGGATAGCCAGGGATACACAGAGAAACTTTATCTCAAAAACAAACAAACAAACAAACAAACAACCACACAAAATAAACACAAAACAAAACAAAGAAAGGTATTGTTCTGGCTCACAGTTAAAGGGATGTGGTCCAGCCGGGTGAGGTGGTGCACGCCTTTAATCCCAGCACTTGGGAGGCAGAGGCATGCGAATTTCTGAGTTCAAGGCCAGCCTGATCTACAGAGTGAGTTCCAGTACAGCCAGGGCTACACAGAAAAACTCTGTCTCAAAAAAAAAAAAACAAGAAAGAAAGAAAGAAAGAAAGAAAGAAAGAAAGAAAGAGAGAGAGAGAGAGGAAGAAAGGAAGGAAGGAAGGAAGGAAGAAAGAAAGAAAGAAAGAAAGAAAGAAAGAAAGAAAGAAAGAAAGAAAGAAAGAGAAAGGAAGGAAGAAAGGAAGAAAGGAAGGGATGTGGTCCATCAGGGCAAGGACAGGATGACATCAGGACCACAAGGCCACATTACATCCTCAGTCAGGAAGTAGACGCAGACGAAGGCTGTTTCTCAGCTTGCTTTCTCCCCTTTACTTAGTCCAGGGCCCTGGCTCATGCAATGGTGTCTCCCACAGTTAGGATGGATTTTTTTCCACCTGGAGTCACCCAATCTGGCAACTCCTTCACAGGTGTGCCCATAGATTTATCTGTCTCCTAGGTGACCCTAGATCCTGTCACTCGGACAATCAAAATTAACCATTACATCAAGGTAAACGTTTTTAAATGTTGACTCTGAAATGTCTTTATTTCTGTTACATGTGTATTGGACATAAATGCAAAAGAGTATGACTGTATGCTAAGGGGACTCCCAAAGACCACAATCAGTTCTGTGACCATCAAAGTTACAGCATCTTAAAGGCACAATAACAGTGTTCCACAAAAGTAATGGCACCCCATACCTTCCCATGTCACACCCTGGGTCAGCTGCAGCAGGATCGGCCAGTTCTCACTCACTAGGTGGCTTCTGCAGCATCATATTACTTTAGGCATTTTGAGTCCCTCCTTACCATGACCCTTGAATGGTGTCCACCATTGGAACATAGAACCATAGTGGCTCTGACTTCTTAAATGACCCTTCAGTCTTTGATATATTCAGTAAATCCTGAACACCTGTTATGTACCAATATTAGACTAAGCATGAGAAATACTATGTGGGAAAGAATAAGTCAGGTCCCCACCATTGGCCACTTACAGTCTGGCTATATAGGGAACAAGAAACCAGGAGTCCTTCCCTCATGGATACACTGTACTATAGTCAAATAGCCTGGAAAACATTAGATTCTACTCCAGAATCAAACTTTAGAAGAGGCAGCTATTGAATATCTAGCAAAAAGAGCAATTTCTTTCGACCCACTTGAATCAGAGATTCCAGGTGAGTATGTCAAGCTTGTTCCCAATGGGCCAAAGGTTATCTGTCCCTCATTCAGGAGATAAGTAACTAAGAGAATAATTTACTCTTATGCCAATACTCGGGGTTATTCAAAAGATAGGACCCACATTACTCCTTAGAAGTAAACTTTACATTGGTACCCAAATATCTTCCATGATTTCTATGTTAACCAGTAAGAATAGGCTCCCTACTTCAGTAAGCAGACACAATGCTTTCTGTCTCCACTCACTAACAAATCTGGTTAGAGAAAAATGCTGCTTCACACAGGTGCCCAGGGACTCCAGCTCCTCTTAAGTTAGTCTCATCTTTACCACTTTGTGTTGGTTCTTTTTTTTACCAAAGCCACAGTTTCTCATTTGGACAATACAAGTGCCTATCTCATGGGGTTTTGGAATCAACTCCTTCCAATAGTAATTGGCAGACACTAGGCACTCAATAGTTTGACCTGCTGTGAGTTGTCTAAGCCTCTGCCAGTGATGCCAGCACCACCCAAGAGGCCGGACAAAAGCATTTTCGGGGGTAGAGAAGGTATATCCCTGGTGTTATAATAATAGATAACTCTAAGGAAGCTGTATAGACATCTGAGTTCTTTTCATAGAATCTATTTCTCCCTGAACCATCCGGCTTTTTAGTGGAGGAAGCAGAGAGACAGAGCGCATAACAAACTTCCCGGTATCACCAGAGTTTATGCGGAACCTGTAGTGTCTGGCTCCAAAGTCCTGGCTTCAGTCACTGTGCGGCTCTACCCATCCAGTTAGAATTTGCTAGATTCTCCCCTAGAAGTGCTGTGTCAGGTTGTGGCAAATTATAATCTCCAAAAGTGGTCATGAAATCCTAATCACTCCTGTACATTCTTGTGAAATATTGTCATTCTGTATCAACAGACTCTGTTGCATCACCCTTCCAACCTAAAGGAGCTTGTGATTGGCCCGACTAAGAGACTGTAGTGAGATGATGCTACACAAATTTCAAGGGGAGATCATAAAAAGATACGATTTCCCTTTCTCTACAGCTCTCTTGTTTATCTCATATGTTATATTCACCCCTGGATCCCAGCCCCCATGTGTGAAGAAGCCCAGACATATGGAGAGGCCATATATAGTTGTTTCAGCTGATGTCCCAGCCAACATCCAGCACCAACTGTCAAATATATGAATGAGGGAGTCTGAAGATGACTCCAGTGCCCTGCTATGGGGTTTCTCTCCCCTGTTCTTATGCTGGGATGATAAGTTATTCTCTCTGAGCCTTTCCCCACAGTTACCTTAAGCCCAAAAGCTTTGGGTTAATGTTTTAGGTTGTCTGAGTAAACAGTATACAGAAGATAATAGTGCAATGTGTATATGGAGGCATCGACTTTAGAAACATAAAGGTTAAAGGACTTTCCTGCTTTTATACAAGTATATAGCCTAACCTGAAGTAATTTCTGAGGAAAAGTGTCTTTCAGTCAACTTATGAATGGGCATAGCTTGGTCTGTGAGGAGCTTACCAAGCAAGCCTTAGGATCTGAGTTCAGATTCCCAGAATCCACTTAAAAGGCCAGATGTAGATGTACACTTCTATTGGTCAGGGTGGAGTGGGGTAAAGTAGGAGATGGGCCAATCCTTGGGGGAAATCACTGAACAGCCAGTCTAGCTAAAATGGTGAGCTCTAGGTCCCAGTGCGAGACTTTGTCTCAAAAACCTGAAGTGGAAAGGCAATTGAGGAAGAAATCCTGACATTAGTCTCTGGTCTCCTGTGCCTGTTCAAACAAGTGCAACACACACACACACACACACACACACACACACACAGCCCACGTATATACTATATAGCCCCGCCCCCACACTCAAACACATAAGCACGAATGAGCTTTAAGACACATCCTGCTTATAAATTTGGAAGAGCAGCCTATACACCATATTGTTGCTGGGTTTGCAGATGATCAGCTGTGCCCTAGTGAAGCCTCACTCACAGCCTCCTGCCTGCAGTCCCTCCCTGTGGAGGCTGTGTGCATGGCCATGTTTGTACTCTCTTCCTCGTCCTCTTTGTCCCCTCTGTCTTTCCCACACACGTACATTCTGTCTAACCTGCGGCCTGATGTCTCCTTGACACTCCCTCTTGGCCCATTCCCAATGCTTCGGGGACCATTTTTTCACCCTAATGGTAAAACTAGGGAAATCCCTAGGTGGGGTAATATTTAGCTCACTCAGCAGCCCGTTTTCCTCTTAAACAAGCTGCCAAAATGGCAAGTGTCCTGCTGGCTTGTGGCTTCTCGTGCCAGTCAAACAGAGCACTAGAATCCTCAGAAACGTTGTCCTTTTGCATCCGCTCAGAGGCTCACTACTCTGTGCCTTGTGCTGGCAAGAGATCAATGCAGCCAAAGGTCTTGTTTGTGTAAACTTTACCCCTTCCTGCTGGTCTCCATTTCCCCCTGAGAAGCTACTCGTTCCTATATCATCCGCCACTTGCTAAGTTCACATAGTCAGGCACCTACAACGATCCTTCTGCCCGTGGACAGCTGAGCATCTTCCAGTCACCCCTTATTCTCTCTGAGAGACACTGGGCTGGTGTGACCCACACACCATGGCCTGTCAGCAGTCAGGGCGTGGCCCATCTTGACCAGGAGGCTGTTAGCTGCTCTGTCCATAGCTGTCAATATGATTTCTTTATCAAAGATACAAAAGGTACCCACTGCGTGGGGTGTTGCTAGTACCAGGCACTCTCTGCAAAGCATACACTCTGGTTAGGGAAGCTGGGACAGCACTCAAGACCAAGGACAGATCTCTGCCCTCCATCCTGATTAAACATCTACAGCCTGGTATCATGCCAGACACCTAGAAAGCGCTCGTTAAGTTCTAAGTATTGAGCTGACTTTGAGCAGAAAATGAGCTTTGAATCTTAAATGGAAAATGTTTGACTTGATCACTGGATGTCAGGTGATGATCCGTGAGTGGCATTATGACATTATCTATTTAATATTATGACACATAAGAGTATCTACCCATCTGGAATCAAGAAATTAGTTAAAAAGCCTAAAGACGTGTAATTTGTAAGGGAAGTCTACAGAGGCTCTGAAATACATGCATTTAAACTGGATTTGATCAGATAAGATTTAGGAAGCTAGTGGAAAGTCAGAGACACAGAGGTGACTCATGTGTGAACAGGGTTGTGATATTTTAGTGATCTCTCTCCGTTTCCTCCATTCACGTTATGTTTCTACAATTATAGTTAATAACCCTAGTGAAATCCTGGACCTAGTGAAAAACCATTGTCTCGTGTGGTGGAGAGTTGCCCCCAGTGGCTCATATATTTGAACGTTTGGAAGGTGTGGCATTGCTGGAAGTAGTGTGTTTCTGGGGGTGGGCTTTAAGGTTCCAAAACCCCAGTCTCAGGCCCTCTCTGCCTGCTGCCTGCGGATGCAGATGTAAGCTCTCAGCTACTGCTCCCAGAGCCCGCCTGCCTATGAGTGTGCTCCACTCTGATGGTCATGGGCTCACACTCTGAGACTAAGCAACCCCCCAGCTAAACGCTTCCTTTTACAAGTCGCCTTGGTTATGGTGTCTTTTCACAGCAATAGTAGAGCAACTAAGCCACCCCGTTACTCTGAGGAAAAAAATCTTTGACTCAGTTCACCAGTGAGAAATTGAACTGTTTGGTGAAGTAAGTAGTAAACCTTTATATCTATCTTTCATAATATTTAACATTTTTGAACATTAGTCATCTATATTGTATTAGGCAACGATGAGATGTCTTTAGCCACAATACAGCATTCCTAAGAGAAAATTATCACAACTCACACATGGAAAAATTATGCACAACTTGTGTATGTAATGTAAGGCATAATGGAATCCTTGTGTAGCCAGCAGAAGCCCTTGCTAATCGCTCTATTCAAGAGCAAGGCTGGACGTACTAATTGACAATGGCTTAGCCGCAGCAGCATGTTACAGATGCATGCTGTCATCTGGAGTCCTAGCATAATGGAAATTGAATTAGCAATGTTATTTCAGTTCTCCAATTACCTAGTGTCTTACAACAGTTGGGAGATAGTTAGCTTGGCTCTGATGATAAGGAGAAAGCCTTTTGCAAAATGTCCTTCACCAAAGCTGCTGGTAACAGTAATGCTTACAAGTGATCATACCCATGTCCCACTGGGCTCTGTCCCTCTGTTGTTCCTCCCAGGAAGGAGCGGCCTGGGAACCTTAGCAAGCTGGGAGCTCCCCTATCAGTTGATTTGCCAGCAGTGACCTCAAATGGCCATTTGCCCTCAGGGCCATTCTCTTTCTAGAAGGCTTGGCCAAAATTTAAGTGGATGCTACAGTTTTCTTCTAAGTACTTTTTCTGATATGAGATGCTTCACAGAATGGAAGCCACTTCAGAATAGTGGAGTCCAAGCCGCTGTTTAAAAGAAACTTCAAATGTGCTGGGTTTATTCTCAGACCATTTCCACTTTATGACACTCAGAAGGAGGCCTTCTCCTTCCCGGACTCTCTAAGCAGCCCACAGATACCTATCAATGACATCCTTGAGTTCACTGAGTGGCTGGGACTTGACCCCTCACCATGCTGCCTGGAAGATCACCAAACAGTCACTGTCATTTTAATTTCATTTTCAATTTCAGTGTGTCGGGGAGCGGGGGTTGGAAGTCGGGTCATCAGGCAGCTTTCTTCTTGTGTACCACCTCTACAACGCGGTGGGCACCATTTTTATAAAATCCTTTGGCTTGCCATCTGAGCACTGAAAAGAATATCCACCTACCTGAGAAGTTGTTCAGCCCCCGTGTGATCCTCAAACCATGAGGATCGTCGGCCTTTGTACTCCTTAGTTCCAATTGTTAACTGGACACAAACTAGAGTCACCCTCCAAGAAAGTTTCAGTGAGAGATTGTCTATATCAGGATTGTTCGTGGCTATGTCTGTGGAAGATTTTCTTAACTAGGTTCATTGAAATGGGGAAACCCAGCCTGAAAATGGTCAGCCCCATTTCCTGGCTTAGGGTTGAGTTTTAAGGAGGAATGGAGATGAGAACGCACATGCGTGTTCTCTCTGCTCTTAACTGGCAGTGACTCGCTGCTTCCAGCTCCTGCCCGGACCCCCACAGCGATGATCTGTGACTTGGAATCTAAATTGAATAAAGTTTTTCTAACTTAATTTTGTCAAAGTATTTTTTATCATAGTAACAAGAAAGGAAACTAAGGCAGGTTTCAATTAATATTCTTTTTACCATGCCTACTGGATTACTTTTAAATTTATCCAGTTGCCTGGGATCTTTTTCCCATGGCAAATGAATTATTTCCATTCTCTCCAGGTCTACCCCTCTCTTAGAATCATTTTCAATCTCGCTATGGTATATTTATAAGGATTTTTTTTTAGTGGCAAAAGGACTACGATCTTCAATTCCCCCTATAATTGAAGATGTATTCAGAATAAGTTCCATCATGGATCTGTGACCTTCATTCTGTCATCTTCTTGCAGCTAAAAAGGCAAAGGAGAACCTGACTGCCGTTTTCATCCCACTGCCTTTAGAGGTGGGCTTTTAGGATTTTCCTTATTATATTGCTGATCATAAACTTCACTAGAAAGGGTCCAGCAATGTCATTTGTTTGTCTTTCATGATTTCTTCTCCGGCTTTTAGAATCCCGGTCGACTCGAGGTCCTTTGGTGGAATATTCCTGTGTGGCCATCTCTCTGTTTTCCTTCTCACACACCTTTGACTCTCTCCACTGCTTTCCTGCTTGTCTCTGTTTTCTCCACCCCTTTTTACACAGATTCAAAGGTTTCCTTGATTTTGTCCTTTGGGTCACAGATTCATTTTTGTGTCATTAACTGCAATTATTCAATTTTTCCACTGAGTCTGATTATTTTGTTAATTACTTATTGTCTTATGTGTATGAGTGGTTTTGCTTAAAAATGTACATCTGTGTACCATGTGTATGCCTGATGTCCACAAAGACCAGAGGAAGGCGTCAGATCCCCTGGAACTAACTGAAGTTTCAGATGGCTGTGAGTCACCCTGTGGGTGCTGGAAATCAAACCTGAGTCCTCTGGAAGAGCAGCCAGTGTTCTCAACACGGAGCAATCGCTCCAGCCCCAGGTTTCTTCAAGGCCTGAGAATGTCTGACTTGCCCAGCCAAATTAATAAAGAGCTGTGTTGACTGATGGAAGAAACCACGAATTTCCTGGGTAGTTTGTAGGAAGCTCATCATGGAAGCCGGAGCCCGGAGTTGCTCATGGAAGGCGCATGTGTGAGACATGGGTGAGTCACGAGAAGCTCATGACAGTCCCAACTGCCAACATGAAGACAGCTTTGCTTCTAGAAGTGAAGTGCTTCCGTGCCCCGTTCTGGGCAGTGTGGACTGTGGTGGGAGGCAGTGGGACCCAGCATTCTGCAGAGCCCTTTTAAAAGCTACCTTTAATGCCCTTCTGGTAAACGTAGGCTTAAATTTCACAGGATTCTGGAGGAATGAGGAGCGCTCACCTCTTTAGCAGCTCACTCTGAAATCTGTTTTATGTCATCATTTTTATTGGCCTGGTCCAATAACAGCTGTTTGATATTTTCCATAAATCCCCAGAAAGCCTTTGTATTTCTACCATGGCAACCTTTCCAGATACCCACCCTCTTTTACACATCTTCTTTCTCACACGTCTTTATTTACAGGAGACATAAGCTCTTGTATTTTTTAAGTGAGATTCTATGGGCATCCAGGATGGTTGGCCCAACGTATTGGCTCATGGCTGGCATGGGGCCAGGGCCCACGTCTTACTTTCGGTGGAGCAGTTCTTTCCTTTATCATTACAGACATCACTTCTGGCCCTGTTGGCTGCATTACAAACATGGGCTATTTTATAAAGAGAGCAAACTGAAAGGCAATGGACTAAGCCAGACTCCGAGAAGCTGCCCCAACTAAGTCCTCCCCATCCTTCCTTCCAGCACTTTTCCTGGACCTCCTCCTATGCCTCAGCTCTGTATAATACAAACCATGGTTACATAACTAATCAAACAGCTGTGCAGTGGCAAGTCTGTTCTCTTCGGTTAAAACGTGAAGGTCCCTGTGGTAATCATAGAGGCTCCATAGGGCTATGGTGAGGAGCATAACAGATGAGAAGCTAAATGAAGGAACAAAGAAATGAGTGAGCTTTATGTTGGCCTTGCAAACGGGTACACTGTCTTTCCTTGCTGAGATAAGCCCTGGAATCCTTGGCAGGCAGGCGAGGCTCTGGGGGCAGGCATTCCATACATAGGGGATAATTTGGTGAAGGCACATAGGCAAGCTGGATTACCATTGGTTGTGGGGGGGGAGGGCTATTGGAACTTGTTCACAGAGAGCTGTCAATTACCACTTCATCCAAATAAAACACCTTATTCTGTCACGCCCCTGTGTGCTGAGACCTTCTCAATTATTACCAGCCTGGGAGCACAATGTGGGAGCATAGCCTGAGAGCATAGCCTGGGAGCACAGCCTGGGAGCTTAGTCTAGGAGCACAGCCTGGAAGTTCAGTCTGGGAGCACAGGTCTTGGTAGAGCCGTCATCGATACTTCAGTTCTATAGGCATCAGTAAAGCCTTCTTTGGGGCTATTTAAAGCCTATGCCAGCTTTCTTTGCACGTTTTCATTAAGGGATCTGCTTGCAGCATTAGTTACTGTCTCTTCACAGGAGCGCTTCAAAGCCACATAGAGCTTAGAAGGGGCCTTCAAGCCACCCTTGGCTTCTGATGCCTGCTGGGAATTGTTGGACAGTGAAGGCCCTCTAGTGTGAGGTACTGCTACTGAAGAGTTGTTTTGTTTCCTTGTTCAGAAGTTTCTCTGTTATTCTGAAAGTCTTCCCTGAGATCTTTGCTTACGATTTCCAATAACTTCATTCAAAACAAAACAAAACTACTAGTTATCAGAAATTAGCAGGCTCTAGCTTCTTGGTTAGTCAAAAATAATCTTTTGATTTTTGAGATGTGTGTTATTTTATGCACAAAGTAGGAGCTCAATAAATATGTGTGAAGTGTGTGGAAGGAAGATTAAAGGAGAGAGTGAGGTTCCCTGAAGCAGAGCTGAGCAGCTCTTTTCATAGAAGTGATTCAGGATGAGGCAGGGCTCTGCTGTTGAGTACAGCTCCTCTGTCCTCCTTAGTACCTGCTTTCCTTTCCACCATGTCCTGCACACACCTGCCATCTTTTAGTTTTGAGGCTGATTTACTCCTGGATTTAGAAGGTCTCAAAAGATAAGTAGAATCCTTTTATCTGCCCGTGCACAGGATTGTCTGGGGGTCTATGTTTCTCTTCTTACCCATTCCAAGGGCCGTTTATCGCTTCCCAGCTTTTTAAGAAGGAAGCTGTAAAACCCATTGGCAAACGTGAAGTTAGCCGTACGACACTGTGAAATGGGATATTCCCGGTTGTGTGACTCTGAAGCTATCTTGGTGAGGTGCCAGGCTAGTCTAATAGCAAATGTGGTCTGGAGATGCTAACAGTATGACATCTCCAGAATCAAGGGATGTACTCCCAGCAGCCCTTGAAGCAGTCTGGGTTAAGTCTGAAGGAAAGAAAGATGCAGAGGTCCTCAAATTACTGCATCTCCACTGAATCCCAACTGCTGCGTCAGTGAGGAGTGACAGCCTGAGGTGACCCACAAGCCCTTGGTTGGATCTTCCCAGGAGCCTTAGAGAAGAGCTACAGCATCTACCTACGGGCCCTCTCTGGGCTGGAGGTGATTCCTGAGTTGAATTCAGAATTTTTGGACCAGAATCTATAGATTAGGGTATGAAATTCACCTCTTTCTAAAACTTCCCCAGTGATTCTTAATTCACACCAAGGAAACCTGGAGATCTACCTGCCCTTCCTCACCTCCTCAAGTCTGTAAGGATATGAACTACCAAGAGACCACAGGCATCTGGTGCTTCCAAAGCTCACAGCTGCTCAGCACACAATGGAAGGTCCTGCACTAGCTACTGTAAGCATCAAGGTACACCTTGTCTTTAGGAGAGTAAATTATGAAGTCACAATCCCATCACAAACACCAGACCAACATGGTGGACCATGTAGCATCATTACAAACTGTTGTAGACATAGATCACTGGTTCCAAGGAGACACATGACCTGTCCAGATCCTTGCAACCAGAATCAACTCTGAGCACATAACCTCTTCTCAGCACGGTTCATGCAGGTCCCTCAGTGTGAATAGCCAACTAAAGATTAAGGCTGTCGGACTTCAGTATCTGGCCACCTAAGTGGGCCATAACGCATAGGGAACATACTGCCTTTGTCTTCTTAGGAAGCCTAGGGGAGCATTCAGTTTATAGAAGAGACACAGTGTTGAGCGGTGGCTGACTTACAGGCTGGCCATGGAGGCATGGAGGATGAGGTGTCACGGGAGAGAGGTGCCTTTCCATAATGCACACGTTACTGTGAGAATTTCAAAACTTAGTTCACATTTCCCCACTGATCTTTTCAGACTTATTCCTTTATCTTATATTAATTTCCCCTTCTCCTCCAAGAGTAAGTTACAGAACATGAAAGCAGGTTTTATTCCCAAACTTCATAAAGTAAAAGTGTGCTTTGTCCCGCTATTTCTTTAATGTAGACACCACATCTAAGTCCGGGTACGCCTGTTCCTAGGGAGTGATTGGCTTACTAGAGAGTTTCAGCTTCATGGGTGTGTACCAAACAAACTTCAGACTATTACACAGGGGCTGGTGAGACAGGCTGGCAGGAAAAGGCACTCACCACTTAGCACAGCTTCCTGACTCAGTCCTCAGGACCTGTGTGGTACAGGAAGAGGAGCAACTCCTGCGAATCACTCTGATTTCTGTGTGCACACTGTGTGTGCCTCTCCTCCCATACACAAATCGACAAATAGAGTTTTTTATTTAGACTCTACGATTTGTGTTTTGTTTTTTAAGGTGTTCCGTGGGTGTACAGAGGATGGCAGGGTCTCCATGGTGATGGGTGAGTTTAAGATGCTCCATGAGTCACTGCACTCCACTCCAGCGCTATAGAAAATCATTGGGGGGTTGCTTGGCAATGTTTAAGAGGAAATTATTCAAATTCCTTTCCTTGCCATTGTGTTTCCACTGTGCCTAAGCAATATCCCATGACCATCAAAATTAGTCATGTCTTGCCACCACTGTGGCAACCAGCATCAAACTCTTATTGCTAGATGAGCGGACCAAGGGAATTGACTTCACCCCAAGAGCATGCAGTAAAGAGTCAGACCCATGATCCTTTTTTTTTCTTCATTATTCTTTTTTTTAATTAGATATTTTCTTTATTTATATTTCAAATGTTATCCCCTTTCCTAGTTTCCCCTCCGAAAATCCCCTAACCCATCCCCTCTCCCCCTGCTTCCCAACCCACCCACTCCCACTTCCTGGCCCTGGCATTCCCCTATACTGGGGTATAGAACCTTCACAGGACCAAGATCCTCTCATCCCACTGATGACCGACTAGGCCATCCTCTGCTACATATGCAGCTAGAGCCATGATTCCTTCCATGTGTTTTCTTTGATTGGTGGTTTAGTCCAAGAACACTCTGGGAGTACTGGTTAGTTCATATTGTTGTTCCTCCTAGGGGGCTGCAAACCCCTTCAGCTCCTTGGGTACTTTCTCTAGCTCCTTCATTGGGGACCCTGTGCTCTATCTAATAGATGGCTGTGAACATCCACTTCTGTATTTGCCAGGCACTGGCATAGCCTCTCAGGAGACAGCTATATCAGGCTCCTGTCAGCAAGCACTTGCTGGCATCTGCCATAGTCAGACTCATGATCCTTAAGCCTCTTCCCTCCTCTGACTCTGCACACCCATCATCTTCCACCAGCCTCAGAGGAATGAACGTAGATCAAAACTTAAAAATGTGTTCCATATACACCATTGGCCCTGTGTTTAAGAAAGGAACATTAAATATTGGTCTCACCTAAGAATACCGAGAGAGCTTTAAGTACAGTGCCACTGCTAAGGTCTGACTGCAGATATGCAAATGCAGACCCTGTACTTAAAAACGTAAGGTAATGCTCACAAGCAGGCAGGGCTAAGGATGCTCATCCAGGCAGTGGGTGCTCCTGATTCATCTAGACTCCAAACTTAATCCAACAGACTCTCGCATGTGACACCACTGTCCTGCTGCCTAGAGTCCTGCATGGGAACCCTTCTGGAGACATGGTCGTTCAGCCTGAGTTCAGCATGGGGACGTTTACACAAGAGTGGTTCCGCCGTTCAGCTTAAGTGGCAGTAGATGGCTCTGGCAGAGGGATGAAAAGGAAGGAGCTAGCCCAGGAGACGATGTGCTACTCAAACCAAGGGAAGAGAACAATGCCAGGAACCCTGCCCCTAGCACCTGGGTGCCGCGCTCCTGGGTGGAGGCCTGTGCAGATGAGCTGCTGGATCTTGACGTGGGTGTTAAACTGAAGAGGGCTCATTAATTCACATCAGTAAGTCCTCCAAATTAGAAGAGGTTCCAGTCTAGGCTGCTATAAAACTCTGTGGCCACAGGCAAGTTACTGAAAATTGAACACCCTAATCTGAACCATGAGAACCAGAAATGCTCCAGAATCCACACCCTGTAAGCACCAAGATGACACCACAAGTGGAAATTTATGCACCAAGAAACTCATTTCATGAACAAAATTGAAAGAGAGCCCCTGAACCTCAAGGGTAGACCTGTGGCATCCAAGGTCAGGCCTTCTCCTGAGACAGAATGAGAGAGGCACCAGGAGAACAAATGGATGCTAACACAGCTTGAGTCATAGCACAGAAAGCTCCTAAAGACAGAAGTTATGGAGCTGAGTCCCAAGAATCCAGAGAAGCTGCTCATGGAGGAGGGAGGGGACGCAGGAGCAGTAAGCTAAGTGACCAGCGGGGTTGGTTGGTTGTCACCTTCCTTAAAAATGGCTGAGCCAAGGGAATGAGTGTCTCAATAGGCTGTTTTGACAAGTGGATGAGTTGCTTAGAAAATGCTATTCCTCTCTCCTGTCTTTAAGAGCACAGACTTGTCAGCTCTTCCCGCCTGGTGTCCATGGCGGGCTGGCTCTGCAGAATACCCCTCAGCAAATGCATATGCTCAATGAATGAAATGTGACATGTTTCTTGACTATGAGACTTCTTGTTGCTTTTAATCTGTCGTCAACCTTTCCGTGGAGAGTATGGTAAGATATGTTTCCTGGGGCTAGAGTGGAGGCTCAGCAGTTAAGAGAGTTGGCTGCTCTTCCAGAGGACCCTAGTTCAATTCCCAGCACCCACATGGTGGCTAACAACTGTCTCTAACTCCAGTCCTAGGGGATTCAATACTCTCTTCTGGCTTCTTTAGGCACCAGGCATACATGTGGTACAAAAACACACATGCAGAGAAAACACCCGTACACATTAAATAAACATTTAATTAAAATTAAGATGTTTCCCAAAGTTGACTGTAGCATTCTTTCTAAAATTGTAAACCTCACCTCCTGTAGGTCTTTTACCATCTCAACACCTAGAACCTCTGCCTGTAGGTCCCTTCTTCTGTTCTTATGCTGTATGCAACTCTCAAGAGCATGGCCTCCCTCCCATGTCTTTACATTTAAGTAGAAGCAAAAGATGAGGCTTTGAACAAGATGGAAAGCCCTCGCCTTGCTCATACTCTCTCCAGCACACAGTTGCGATCAAATTGTCTCTCTGTGGACGATCCTGTGGATGGCTGGGATGTCTGTCCTCAGTCAGGCCACTCCAGTTCCTGCCACAGAATGCATCTCAGGTGTGGCCGGGGTATGCATTCAACTCACCCACACTTCTTGGGAAGAGGTGTCTTCTGGGGGTGTTTTGAATGGACCCAGAAGCAGGAGGCCCTAGCTACACTAACTTGCTATGTTTCTTGTCTCATCTACCCAAAATTACCCTTGGCCATCTCTTTTCAAAATAGTCACAGAGATAGTTTACAAAATTAAGCTCTCCACACACATGGAGTCTACTCTAACAGTCCCTATAGGCATTGGCCTGGACTGTTGATGTCCTGCTAGTGTGCCAGCGTTACACTTAGTACAAATGCAGGCAAACGCAACCAGTGCTGTTGTTATGTTCATCTTATAATCATGGGGGGCAGGGGAGCAAGTGTACGTGGAGAAAAGAGGTGAGGAAAGACAAGCCTGGCTGTTTGCTAACAGGCAGTACTTATTTTAAGCAAATTCTCAAACAAACAAAGCTTTTATGTCTATACTTCGGGCTTCCGTGTCCCAAGAATGATGTACTGTGTGCTTCCTCATCTGGAGGTACCACAATGCTAGAGTAGTGTCTGCAGAGTGACCAGGTGGGGTGGCATACATCTGTTACCCCAGCACTTAGGAAAATCATGAGATTAAAGGCAGCCTGGGCCACAAACTGAGAATCTGTCTCAAATACACGAGGAAATACAAACACCTCTTTGTTGGTTATGTCAAACACAGTCCTCACCAGGCACTGCCTCCCCGAACCTGGAAGCTGTACCTCGTGGTAGGTTTTGCCCATCTTCACACTGCCTGCTGCAGCTCACTTTTTATTATCTGGAGGGTGTGTAGCAGGAGAAGCAAACAATTCTCAGAGGAGGAATTGGGACTACATCAAAGCCGCAAAGAGCCAGGGAAGCAGCTACTTTATCCAAATGCAATCAAAGCAGTATTTAATTTGGGGGAGTGTGTTTCCCATTGATGTGATCCAGTACCCACAAGGAGCAGCTTCAGGCAGGTTAACATTCATGTTTTAAGAGAATAAAGTCTGCTGTCTGAAGAAAGCTCAGATCATTGCTTCTGCAGAGAAAAGGAGGAGGAGGAAGAAGAGGAAGAGGAGGAGGAGAAGGAGGAGGAGGAAGTTCAATACACCTTTAATCCCAGCACTTAGGACACAGAGGCAGGTGGGTCTCTGTGAGTTCAAGACCAGTCTGTTTTATAAACTAAGTTACAGGCCAGCTAGGGTTCTATAATGAGACACACCCAACACTCTCTCTCTCTCCTCCCTTCTTTCTCTTTCCTCTCTCTCTTCTTCTCTCATCTCTCTCTCCCTCCCCTCTCCCTCCCCTCCCCCTCCTCCTCTCCCATTCCCTCCACCCCCCTCTCTCTCCTCCCCCATCTCCCAAAATGGAAGTAGGGTACACAGAGGGCATGGGACAATCTTCCCAGACATCTTCATCACTGAGTAAATGTTCAAATAAAGAAGGCCAGAGTGAGCATTTACATTCCCACCACAACAGAGAGTTACATGGAAGCCCTATTATTATACATATTGTTGTTTAAAACCTCAGTGAACATATTATCTTAACTTGAAGCACAGTGCAGTCTGAAGTATATATATATATATATATATATATATATATATATATATATATTCTCCAACTCACATGAAAAGTAAGTCACATTTGTTTTAGATTAAGCACACCGGTATTGGAAATTATTTGGAACCCTGACTTTTGGGGAAATGGCTGTGGCTGCCTCTACCCTGAGCTTGAGAGAAAAAGGAAGCCTTAGAAGTTTGCAGTGTGGGCCAAGTGTGTCAAGAGTCCCGGTTGTCCCAGATGACAGCTGGCACACACAGGCAACTCACTTGCTCTGACTTTATTTTTTTCTTGGTAAAGAAATAGCAACTACTTGCCAGCCTGCTTCTTTGCAGCAAGCCAACAAGTTTGCATAGGGGAATCTGTCATTTTTAATCATTATTCAGTGTAACTTTGGTTGCCAGAGAATAGAAGCTTGCTTGTTAGGAAACCTTGGATGACAGGGAAATATCCAGAAATGAAAGTGATGCTTTCACTAATTTGTGCCCTGATGATATTGTCAACGTGGGGTTGAATTTTTTTGAGGGAGCCGGTCTCCTACTCCAGGCATTGTTCTTTACCCTGAATGACATTTGGCTGTTTAGAGGTAACGGACAGCGCATCTCTAGGGGCAACCAAATGATGGTCCAAAGTCTAGAATCTGCAGAGAGGGCTAGTTAGGTGCCCTGGCAGAGCATGGGAACACCAAACAGGGTTTTTAAATTCATTGTTGTCCTCCTAAAACATATGACAACTGTGTGTGCAGTCCCAGGGTCTGACATTTCTTGGTTTCTTCTTCAAATAGCAATGGTGTTTTAGGAACCTTCCAGAACTGCAAGGTTCTGTCCTTCACATTCAATTCACAAGAACAGCGTGAGTCTGCTAACAGTCTTTGCTCACGTTTGAGCGCTGTCCCTGGCCAGTGGGTCGCCATCAGAGGTGGTCTCCCCCTTTGGCCAGCAATCCCCAACGTCCTGGCGTGGAGGTGACTCAGCCTTTGTTAACTGGGTTATCTGATTCCACTTCCCCCACCCACCATGGCTAATTTTGTTTGAGATTTCACAGTGCTTCTAAATTTATATATATAAACAAACAGGGACACACTTTTCTTCAAGTCTTTATTAGAATTAAAATTAGGAATCCTTCATACAACCAAACTGATGAAAGAGCTGAATGCAGGTGGGTGTTCAAGTATCTCAGCACTACATGGGGGCGGGGTATTCACACTTGCTGCTAACCTGGCTGGCTGGCTTAGTTTTGTAAAGTGTGGTTAGAATGAGTGGAAAGTTTACATGGGTGGTTTTCCAAGGGAAGAAAGATGACCTTCCACTACTAGGTTCTAAAAATACCAAGAGACTATTCACTTAAAAGCTTGTAGATCAGGAATTGTAATTAGCTTTTTTTTTTTTTTTTATGAAGAGGGAGATCAATTAGGACTGTCTGTTGGGCATCGAGGAAGTATCAATCATGGATTCCAGGAAACTGCAAGAATTTGGTCTTATTTTTTTCTTATTTTGTTGTTGCTGTTGGTGCTGCTGTTGTTGTTAATGCCTGTTTGTAGCCTAATAAGAGAGAAGGAAATGGTATGGATTTGGATGGGTAGGAAAGATAGAAAGAAGGATACAAGAAGAGTTGAGGGAGAGGGAACTATTATCAGAATATATTGTATTTTAAAAATCTAGTTTCAATTTTTAAAAATGTGTAAGTTAACACACAAAATTTCACTCCCAATTTAGAAGTTCAGGTTAGATATCCAGCCATTGCTCATTTTTCTCATGACAGACAGACAGATCTCTGGTTTTCTTGTGTCATAACCAGAAATGATCAATTCCCCTCAAGAAACATTTTAAACATCTTTGTGAGCATAGTACAATTTGTCTGAAAAGCAGCTTTCTCCAAACGTCCAGAATCCCTGAGAGTAAGCAGCTAATGGGTCGGCTTCAGTAGACCAAAGAGAGCATTTGTGGTGGCGTCTCGGTGTGCTCCGCTGCGACGGTGACCTTGGCACACACAGGTGTGCGAGCTCTGTGGGAACTGCACAGAAATGAGGCTAGTGTGTGCTTCAAGGGGGAGGGGCTCCAGGGCAGTGAGGGATTGCAGCGCCTTAGCCTGAGGCTGCGGCTGAACCACCTCTGAAGCTTCAGTGCAGTTCAGTGTGGCACTGATTGATGTGGGTGTTTCCAGGGTGCCCGTGCTTCCGGAACAGTTCTCTGTACCGCTAGCCTGCTCCATGCTGCAGCCTCCTGAGTTCTGGTGTTTTCTTCCTTCCTCCCTTTGCTCCCTGCTTCTCCTTTGACAAGACAGGGTTGTTTTGCTGTCCTAGAACGTGTTCTCTAGAACATGTTTCCAGGCTGACCTTGAACCCATAGAAATCCGCCTGCCTCTGCCTCCTGAGTGCTGGGATTAAAGGCACGTGTCACCACCGCCTAGCTTGAATGGGTATTTTCATCCTATTGGTATGTATGAGCTGGTATTCATCCTAAGGCTGGGTTTAGAAAACCTATTTCCTCATGCCCAGATCCTTACCACAGGTTTACCCTGCTTCTCTTCATTATAAGAGCTCCTAAAACTGCATGATCGAATCTCATTCTGGACATGAAAGAAGTTTCTAGAAGCATCTTACTTTGCCCTTGGGGGTGGTACTTATACACACTCTTTAAAGGAATCTATAGTCTTGAAGCCTCACCAGTTTTTATGCCATCTGGATTATTGTGCACATCAGGCTTTGAGAAGAGCTGTAGGACCCAGTAGCTCTCACTGCCAAGAATGGCAGCTGGCCTTTCCCAGTTCCCCATTTCCACATACTGTCCCTCAGTAAAGGCAGCAACTGAAGAGCAGCAGATGTTTCTGGTGCTCTTGGATCCATACAGTGTCCTGGTAGGTGGTAGGAAAGGCTGGGACTTTTATCTTCTCTCTTGCCCAGTTTGGAGCTAGGATGTGCTAGAGGCTGTACTCTTGGGTGGGATATAAATTCTGTGTGTTTGGAGCACTGTGCAGAGGGGAACCTGTGAAGAGACTGCATTTTGGTACCTTATTCTTTAATGCAGGTAGTAGGTCAGGGTACAATGTCCTTACGTGGTTCTCTGCAGGACTAAGAGCCCGACTATCCCCCTCCCTCAGCTGGACTTCCTGTAGGAGGCAGGCTCTACCATGGGGCAATCCACTCATCAAAACAACATGGCTTTAAATTGTGGTGTAACCACTTCCTGATTGGCTTTGTAATATTTCTCACTTTCTCTTGACATCTGTTTCCTCCCACGGTGGCATTAGCATCTACTCTGCAAAGCCATTGAGATTAAATAGAGTGTCACATGTAAAGCACCTGCCACCGTGGAGTGCTCCAGAAATGGCAGCTAATCATATTATTAACGTGATGTAAAAAAAAAATCCTTTCAAGATCAAGGCGATAGCCTTTCTCTGGACCCTCCTTCCCTGCCAGTGACTCTCTTGTCCTGCACCCCCTTAGAGCAAAGGTCTTCCTAAGTAGATTTGATTTTTGTCAGTTTAATAAGAGCTAGCGTCCCACGGGGAGAAGGAGCGTCAACTGAGAAACTGTCAACATCTGATTGGCCTGTGGGAAAGCTTGTGGGGCAATGTCTTGATTGATGGGTAGGAGGGTCCAGCCACTGTGGGAAGGGCCACCTCATGGCAGGTGATCCTGGAAGGTCTATGGAGGCAGGATGGAGGCAGGATGACAAGGCAGGGTAAGCAGTGCTCTTCCTCCACAGCCTCTGCTCCACACCCCCTCATGAGCCCTTGCCTCTGTTTCTCCCAGTGGTGGACTGTGATGGGGACGGGTAAGCCAAATAAGTCCCTCCCTCACCAACTTGCCTTTTGCCATGATGTCAAACACAGCAACAGAAAGTGACCTGGGACATGGGGCACACGTGCCACCCCCTGCTCTGTTCCTCACATTTGCTCCTAAACCCACTTCTCCAGGGGTACTTTTGTTCTTAGGGTCACCATGGCCATGTATAGTGAGTGACACTACCACACAGTGGCGTTTACCAGCAACCAGAATCCAGGAGCAATGCTTGGTAAAGGTCACCCCTCCTTTGAGTGGCTGTCCCCTTGGCTTCATAATGGCATTTTTGCTTTCCTCCTAACACACCCTTGCTCTTGAAATAGTTGGGGGACACAGAACATCATGTTACTTCTTTTCTGACCACAGTCATTATCCCACTAAATGCAACCCATTTACTGACTCTTACAGCTTCAAACGGTACTTACTGGCTTGCTTAGAGCCAGCCTAAAACCAATCCCCAATTCCAGAGTCATAGCTGATCCTTTCCAGGATTCTCCACTTGAACACTTACCTAAGGGCTCTCAACTCTGTGTGTGTGTGTGTGTGTGTGTGTGTGTGTGTGTGTGTGTGTGTTGCATACATGCATGCAAGTGTGTATATGTGATTGTATGTACATGCATGTGTATGTACATGCATGTGTGTGTGAGTGGGTATTGTGTGAGAGTATGTCTATGTGCATGTGTGTATATGTGAGTGTATGTCTGTTCTTGTGTGTGTGTGTGTACACATATTGAAACTGTGACATTCCACATGCATGGGGAGGGGGCACTCAGTCATAAGGAACGGAAGAGTGTGGTGCCAGAGGCACATGTGCCCCAAGATCTGCAGAGTAAGCGGGCAAGCTGGAAACCTAGAAAGGTGAAATGGTGAAAGACAGCATTTCTGTTTACATTTGAAGGAAAGGAAAATGCTATTATCTCCCTTTGAAGACAGTCAGGTGAGAGGAACTCTCTCCTACTAGGTGGGGGCAGGAGGTTCATTTCCTGTCCTCGTCTGGAGTTTGGATGGTTGTGTGAGGCCCAGCCATGTGGGGAAGGCCTTGTGCTTTACTTAGTGTATCAACGTGAATGTTGATCCCCTTCAGACACCCTCACAGAAACATCCAGCATACTGTTCCACCAAATACAGTGGCCCAGCCAAGTGGCCAGCAAAATAAGCCCCACATAGGAAGTCCAAACACTGGACTCCTGGTCTTTTGGACCCGAATCACTCTACCTCTGGATAAAGTTTCCATCTTGAATGTTTTCACCTTGCAGGCACACATAGATATTAATAAACCTGATACACAATGACCAATCAATTTAGCCTTATGGGTGAGCCACAGGCCTCAGTGAGAGATTGTGTCATTAAAAAAGGTAGATGGTTCCTGAGGAATGATGTCTGAGATTATCCTCTGACCTCTACCTTTACAATCACACATATATGTGTGCACGGGTACACACACACACACACACACACTCACACAGAAAGAGAGAGAGAGAGAGAGAGAGAGAGAGAATAAAAATAAGAAGGGCAAACTGACCATTGGGGAACGAGTAAGTCCCTGATTAGCCACATCTTTAAATACCTCTCTCGCTTCTGACTAAACAATAAATTCTGAAGAGCAGGGATCTGTTTTGTATCCTACCGGCAATTCTAAGTTCTTAGTCAGTATTTGTGATTGGGAGATTTGCTTAATGTATTTCCATCTAAGTGATTTTGTGGGGAGCTTTTATTATAATGCCCCAAGCACACACGATTCAATCCTTAGTGTAAATACTGGAGGAGTAGATGGCCTGGGTCTCAGTGTCAGAGAGAGGTCCTCCATAGTGGCTTCCGCATCCCTTCATTCTAAGCAGAGGCACCTGTAAGAGAGGCACACTAACAGCTGTCTGCACGAGCTGCCCACCTGCCTCATTAGAGCACCCAGAGACAAGGCTCCTGCTCTGGCAAACTTGCTGACCTAATTTTGGAAACTAGAAGGCATTCAGGGTGCCCCACATTCTGTTTCTAATTCATCATGCTTCATGAGAACTGGGATCTCTGACCTGCCCCTCCTCCCAGGTAGCAGTAAGGCTGGAGGAGCGTTCTCCCTGCTCCCCCTCCCCACCCCACCCCTGCTTCCAAGGCAATGAGAAGGGTTCCTGCTGCAGGAAGTAAATGGAGCCTCAGAAAGGCATCCCTCCCCTGAATCCAACATCTGTTCAAACTTCTCACAGCTCCCAGGAAGAAGGAGACCCAGCACCAGGCCTGGAGCTATAAAGGGAAGACTCTGTGCGCTTGTTCCCTGCTAACTGAGATTTATGGCGATTTGCCCTGACCTAGCCCTGGGCTTATCTCTGTGGTGCCTTTGAAAAAGGGCCAAGCTGGTAAAGAAGTAAAGCAAAGCAGGAGGATAAATAGGCGATGGTTTTCATATTCATGAGTGCAAACTTTGCAGGGCATCATGACCCATTTGAAGTGAAATGCTGCTGGTGCCAAGTGAGATGCCTGTCCCAGGACAGAGCACAGCCCCCTCCCGTGAGAACTCAGTATAAAGTTTGCTGCTCTGTGCACTTGAAAGAAGTGGCCAGTACTCATACTGGAAGTTCACTGATTTGGGCACTTTCTCCATGTATCCAAAGGAGCAAGTCATTGCTGGTTAAGATAGGCACTGCACGGGGAGCCTCCGCCGCTCCCATCTAAAGGTCAGTTTGCATTGCCCCTAGGGTGAATGAGATCCCTGCCTCCTTGTCAGCATCTGTCTTTCCCAGAATAGTCAGCAGCATGGCCTCTGGCCAGTGCTTTCCCCCTTCCCAGTGCAGGAGGCTCTGATCCCTGGCCACTGCTCTGCCGGGCTCCCAGCTGGCTCTTGTTTCCAGCTGCCTCTGAGCCCCTCGGCCAGGAGGTAATGCTGCAGGGTGATAATCATTGTAAAAATAAAACCCGTTGCTAGCCAGGCCAGCCAAGCTGTGTGGGAGGAGTGGAAAATTCAGGCTATGTGTTCTTGGCGTGACAGATTGTCAATAGCCGGGGTGTTCTGCATGGAGAGCTGGGATGAGCTGTTCTGTTTCAGGGCCCTGTCTGTGTGATGTCACTCAACAGCCCTTGGGACATCTCATAGCCACAGACTGGTTCTGCAATTGGCCACCTTCTTGATTTGAGCCACCCCTGGGAATCTGGTGTGGCCTTGAGAACCCCTGAATCAGAAATCAGTGTGGAATCAGCTCTTAGCTGAATTCCGAGGGAGAGCAATTGCTGTCCTTACTTCTACAGGAATGTGGCCCAGCACACCCCCAATTTTCCCCCATCAATGGTACACTTCTCTCACCTTGGGTAAGCTCTGATGCCGCCAGCTATTAGCATTTGTCATGTGGAATGGCTGTCGCCCTGGAAATGCCATGTGAAACCCAGGTGCATGTATGTATATGTGTGTGTATATTTACTTATTTGTTTGGAGGGGTATGGGGTCTTCTTTGGGGATGTCTATGTAGCTTTAGAACTTTGGTTTCCTGAACCCTTGATCGTGTGGTTGGATTGAGGCAAGAGAAGAAAGGGAAGCATCGCTTCTCGACCCACAAGGCAGGCAAGTCTCCATTCACACACTTGAGAGCTTCCTTAAGTTCAGGTGAGCATTTCCAGAAAGTGATATAGTGTCACGTCTCCCTTTTATTGCCGATGTAGTCCCCCTTCTATATGTCAAGAGATTTAGGGCAGTCCCTATCCCTCCTCCCAACCTATGCCCTCCTCTCACCTCTTCCCGTTCCTCCTCTCCCTCTCCTTTCTCCTCCTCTTCTACCTCCGTTCCCTCTTCTTTCTTCTCTTCTCTCTCTCCCTTGGTACCCTTGTCTTTCAACACACTGACGGCCACTCCAACTCAGGGCATGGGCTTCAGAGAGCATCTTTGTGAGAACTGCTCCCAGCCATTGGCATAGCAGTACCATGTAAATCAGCTAGACATGTTGCTGTAAACCTTTCTCATTATCTAGTAGTATTCACTACTGTTTCATTTTATGAATGCTTCTTTGTCTTCCGAGAAGCATTTCAGATTAAGCAATGGTCTTGTTGAGGATGTGGGAGGTTTCTGCCTGTGCTTGGCTGACTGATTTGCAGATGGTTGCCATAAATACTATAAAAGCCAGATTCCTGTAAGTGTGCTGCAAGTATTAATCTGTAGAGAAGGTTAGAGACAGAAATGGAGGTGTAGCTTCCCTGACATCTACTGGAGCCAATGGAATTGTACTTTCTAGTAAAAGAGCCCCAAGATCTACGTGGGACTCAACTCTTGGGTTCAGAGTTAGATCCAACTCTTCCGATTGCATCTCTTGGATGTGTTCAAATTCCAAAATAACAGTTGCACACCCTGCATGTCAGCACTGTCAGCCCTGGACACGGTTACACGCAAACCACTCTCACTGTGGCGTGCACAGTCTCATGAAGGCCCCTACATCTGTAACCATGGCAGGCGCATGCACCACATGAGAGACAACTGAGAGAAACAGATGCCGTGGTGCAGGCGAGTCAGGGCACCTGGTGCTTGGTGCAGGCCTGGGCTAATGCTGGTTCTTCCTGCTACTGAGTGGGCTAATGCCTTTCAATGAGTGAAGAACGTCACAGAAAGGGTTCAGGGCCGTAGTTGACATCTAGGATGTGCCGCTCAGTGACAATCTGCCCTGTTGCAGGTTCCTTGGGAGTTAGTGTCAGGGACAGGGTAGATTGAAGCACCAGAGGAGGCTCAGTGAGGATGAGGGGCTCGGGGGGGGGGGGGCTAGCTAGCAAGTCTGCCCCTCTCTAGTCAGGGCAGGAGTGAATGGTGAGAGGTTCAAATGCTTTGAAAAGCAAGTTGGGCCAGATTGTAAAGTCATTGATAAGGTCGGATTGACCCTGAAAACAGTGGTGAGGTAGCTGTGCCTGTGAGCAAAGAAGTGGTTTTGAAAAATCTCTGGTCGCTGAGAGAGTTGCTGGTTTGGAACCGAGGAAGGTAGTAGAGAAGAGGTGGGATCACGTGTTTGCTTGCCCAGAACGCGCGCGCGCACACACACACACACACACACACACACACACACACACACACGGCAGGCCTGCCGCGTCCCACCTGTGCCAGCCTGTAAATGAAGGCCAGGCCAATCTTCATGACTAGAGAGGGGGAAATGGTATAATAAAAGTTTTCTGGGGTGCGGTGCTACATGCCTTCAATCCCAGCATTCAGGAGACAGAGGCAGGAGGATAGTTCTGAGTTTGAGGTCAGCCTGGTCTACATAGCAAGTTCACAGCTATTTTGAGACCCTGTCTTAAAGAGTAAGTAAAACATAAACATATAAGTAATATTCTACGGATTGAGCAAGAGATAGATAAATAGATAGATTGAATTTGAATTGGGAGTATAAGTGGAAGGGAGAAAGGGGAAAGAGGAAAATGATATAATTATAATCTCAAAACAGAAAATGTGTATTTTAAAAAATTTAAAAAAGAAAACAAAAGAAATTAAACCTGGGCATCATTTAGAAGTGGAGTCATAGAGAAAGAAGACGAGTGTAATAGCCTGACATAGGAATTAGCCCTGGGGATGCCGGGACTCAGAGTTTCATCAGGTGCAGGAGGAAGACAGCCTCTTCTTCGCAGTCTTGTCTGTGCTTCCTCGGTCCCTGGGAAAGGGAGCTGCAGGTGAGAAGGTGGCCTCTCTTCAGCTCTGTGAGAGAGAGGTCAGGACATGAGCCAGATTCACTTTCAGAGAGATTCAAATAGTTAAACCATGACGACAAAGGGACCAGCAGCTTTGGTAGGGGTTCTTACAGCTTACCTTGAATGGTCAGTCCGTTCTTTTTGTAAAATGGAGACTGGCGTTTGACTTCGGAAAGTAGCTTTTCCTGTTGAAAAGGAAATGTTATCAGAGATGGCATGAATCATGGAAAAGAGGAAAATACGGTGCTGTTTGATGAGAGCTTGTAGACAGCTCTGGAGGCCGTCGCAGGTAAACAGCAGGCGTGAGTGGGATGTGTAAATATTGACATGGAACCATCAGGAAATGGGATGGGAAAGGGAGCTCTGGCATGAATTGGAAAGAGGTTATTCATGATCCGAAGGAAAAGACAGAAACTAAGAGATGGGGCTGCCATTCCCTCTGACTGTGCTGGTCTTTCCAGAAACTACCAGAGGCACATTTATTGGGAAGACAGCTGTGGACTGTAGGCTAATTTATTGCCAGGGTGAGTCAGCGCCAATCCTTTATTGCATGGGAGAGTTTCTAATGGGATAAATTTAATAATCCCAAAACAAAACACTCCACATGTATTGAACTAGATTCTTAATTGGAAATCTCCTTCAGTGTAGCCCATGTAGTGTGCACATTGAAGAAGCATGCCACATACTGGGCACAAAAAAAAAAAAAAAAAAAAAAAAAAAAAAAAAAAAAAAAGTTGCATTCTTTTTTTTTTTTTTTAGTTAATTCTGTAGAAATCCCATACACTCTATTAGCAGGCAAGCCAGTGTCTGTGTTCAGAGGAGATAAGCCCCGTATATGTGAAATTAGGCCACAGAGATCAGCATAATCAAAGGTACCTGTGGCACTCTCTCTAAGTGTCTTTGTTATTGAGGACTCTCCAGGGCTTTCCCAACTCCCTCCTCCGGGGTTTTACAATTCTAGGCTGCACTTGCTCCTCACCGCCTCACAGTGGCGCTATTTACAGGACCCCAGTACAGTCCTGTGCTGCTGGGAACCACGCCTATCCTGCTCTGGAAGCAAGCAGGGCGGCCCCAGCTGGGCTGATTCGAGGCCTCTTACACATTTACCACCCAAGGGGCTATTTCCCACTAAGTCCCTCCCTTCAAACAGTGGACCAGACTTTCTATAAAATCCTCAAAATAAAGGATCTTGAAACTGGGTTTTCCCAACCTCCATACACATAGTGTGTTTGGGGATTGGTTTGTTTGTTTGTTTGTTTTGTTTTGCTTTGCTTTGCTTTTTCCCATCCTATCGGTGGTACCGTCTGAGCTCACGCTATCATCTGACCTTAGAGAACCTGTCACCACCGTATATTTTCACTGGTGAAAGAAAATTTTACTTTATGTCCTGAGTCACCATACATGCAAGTTCGCAGATACCACAAAGGCCTAAGGTAAGTAAGTACCTAACCCCAAAAGCTTAATTCTTCCTATTCTGTGTACAGCTGGTGTTAATCATTCATCGAAAAAGGATTTGGGCCTAGAATAACAGCTAGACAGAAGGAGTGGTGCTGCCATAAAATTCCCCGAGCTTTCTGTTTCTGCAGGTGAACCTGAGGATGTAGGATGCAGCTGGCATGAGCACTGGGAACAATGAAGGAAGGAGTGATTTGGACGGAAGGGAAGAGGCTGGGGGGATGGTAGAGCCAAGAGCCTAGAGAGATGCATCATGGGTAGTGCGCTTCATGAGAAAGTTCTCTGTGTTCCACATTGGGCATCAGGACCGATGGCTGCCAGGCCCATTGTTTTCCAAAGGCAGCTGTTCCGGGTGTAGCTAACAGGGCATAGCTGAGCAGGCCAAGCTGAGGGCTTGTCTATGCGATAAACATAATGCATAATTTATCATCCAAATTGGAATACTTTTAGAACAAAAGGAGCACTGTAAAAATAAAACCAGGGCACAGGTGTAGGCAGAAAGGAAACCAGGGGCTAGAATCGACTGAGCCAATAATTGTGAATAATAAATTATTCTGGTTACTAGGGAAGCTGGGGGAGGGGGCAAGCTATGCCACTCAATGGTGACATGATTGGAGAGAGATGAGCCATACACGAGGCAATTGCCAGCAACCATTAGAGGTGAGGTTTAGCAAGTGCTAAACAAATGGTACTCACAGAGCGTGGCTGGACAGCCTGGGTGAAGGCACCTGGACCGTTGTATCAGGGCACTGACCTGCTGCTTACATAAGGTCTACTCACTTGGTTTGGTTTGTTGATTGACTGATTGATAACTCAGCCATTGAGTGAACCACATGCTCTGCTCAAACTACTGTACCATTGTGGTAAGAACTCTCTCTTCTGAGAGCAACATGCCAGGGTTCAGGCAGCTGCCCAGCCTCCCACTTTGACACCTGGAACTCTTTCTATACCAGCATTGGCCTCCAGAGTGCTAGACAAACAGGCCTGCTTCCTCCCTCCCAGGTCTGCTAATACCATAGTCTTTGACCTCTTAGCTTCTGGGACTGTAGGGAATGGATTTGTTGTTGATAAGCTGCCAAGTTTATGAGTTTTGTTTTGTTTTGGGTATATCTGCATAAATGGACCAAAATAATTCCTACAGGACTGCCTCATGCTATTGTAAATGCAGAAATTAAACAAGATACTGTCAACAGATAGATGTTCAGTGGTTCCTGGCATAGAAAGGGCAAGAGATCTTAGCTGTGGTTCCTATTCTAGGGATCATACTAGAAGCACAAAAGAGGACCAAGGAGAGGGCCATGCCTGGAAGAATCCAGAAAGGACATTGGGTAACAGCACTCCGTGTGTTGTTGTTACTGCTGGTGGTTAGGGTGTTGAGGGCATTGTCTGGATTCCTCTCTACCCATACCATACTGTTAACTAAAAAGAGGAGATGGCCTTACTGTCTTAACTAATACATGGAGTATTATCTCCCAGAGTGAAGGACAGAGGGGATTGTTTCCAGGGTTGGTTAAGTTGTGCTTCTCACTATTTCCTATGTCCAATTTGGTCACATATGTTATATGAAATGTGGCTAGCCCAAATCAGATTGTGTCATAAAATATATACTAAGTTGCAAATGTTTAGAATTTTATCAACATTCCCATAATGATTTTTCTAAGCAGCACCATGTTGAAATAATAATGCTGTTAGATACATTTTGGTTAAATAAAATATACTCTTAAAATGAATCCCAATTATTTTTTTTTATTTAATGTGAGTGGACTATTAATGAGAATCCTAGCTCCTCTCTGCAGCTCACACTGTAATTATGCACCTGAATGCTGTCTCCTGCCCACTGGAGGCTGTGTCTGACCAATCCAGGGCTCCTCACCTCAGCTCCCTCTCCCCACCACAAAACCCACCAGGGCTACAACCTCAGCTGTCACTTCACTTACTTAAAATACAGTTTAAACTCTCAGTTACCAGGTGTGGTAGCTCACACCTTTAATCCCTGTACTCTAGAGCAGAGGCAGGTGAGTCTCTGAGTTCAGGGTCAATGGAGAGAGAGGCCCTGTCTCAAAAAGCAAAGAGAATTCTGGATTTGAGGATGGCCAAGCCCAACTCTGATGGACAGGTGACACAGAGCTCTGCTAGGCTTTCATGTCACCTGAGGACTCTGGAGGGGTCACTTGCTGTGACTTCTGATAGACTGAAGCTTTTTTCTGGCTTGCTAGACTGAAAACCACTCTCACCTTGAGGCACTCTGTGCCCCTAACCTGTTACAGGTTCATTTATAGGGGAAAAAAAGATCAACAGTGAATGTCTAGATTCTAATTAAGGTCGTTCATTTCCGTCTTCCTTCTGCCCGGTTCTACATCATCAACAAAGTTGCTTCTCCATCTTAGAGGTAACACTGTCTCCATGACTACAACCGCCAGAATATTTTAGTTATTTTTGTAATCATTAGGCATAAAGAAGCACATTTAAAATTGTGCTCTTGAGCTGGAGAGATGGCTCAGTAGTTAAGAGCACTGATTGCTCTTCCAGAGGTCCCGAGTTCAAATCCCAGCAACCACATGGTGGCTCACAACCAACTGTAATGGGATCTGATGCCCTCTTCTCTGGTGTCTCTGAAGAGAGCAATGGTGCACTCATATACATTAAATAAATAAATAAATAAATAAATAAAATTGTGCTCTTCCCATTTAGTTCTCACTAAAGCTGGCAGTTGTATTATTTTATGGATGAAATATATGTATATATAATACATATATACAGTATATATAGTATACATTATATTGTATATATAATAAATTAGGCATATTAAAATATTGTTATGCATAATATATTATATTTGTACTATATATAATAATATATAATTATATGTAATTATATAATATACACATGTTATATATTTTTGTATTATTAGCAAGAATCATTTCAAAGATAAAGAAAATGAGTACGTTTTCAAAACTACTTAAGAAAACCTACTTACAGTGGTCCAGTGTGGTCAGGCAGACACTTCTCTTTACACTAAGTGTAGAGATGAGTAAGTGCCCAGATATAGCCTGTCCTCCGCCACAGGCCCTTGTTTGGAGAAGAGTACCTCTTTGCCAGAAATCCCTGGTGAATTTATAGCTCCAATTCAAAATAAATAATATTCATGGTCATAAATTATTGCATGAAGGATACCACAGGATTGTTGAGTCTCTGACTGATGCAAAGCTCTCAAGGCCCGTGGGACTGTGCATCCTCCCCAACGCAAGTCTCCCTGTCTTCCTGAATAAATAAAACTAGTCACGATCCCCACAGTCTAGATTAAGCCTGCTCTCAGGGCTGTTCTCTGCCAGGGCTTGGGAAGAGCCTGGTTTCCATTGGCTTTGATGTCATCTCAGTCACAGGGAGGAGTTCTGTCCCAGTTCTGTCAGGTGGATTCTGGGAAGCCTGAGAGAATTCCGAGTTTTCTTCTAGAGAGTGGGTTCCTCCCTCCTTCATCTCAAACACGTAGCATGAGCATTTTCCGTGTAAAATGGTGCCTCTCACACTCATAGCATTCATTACCAAATGGTTTTTGTCACCCCAAACAGAGCCTCTGTGCCCATAAAGTATGGAGACCCCACTCAATCCTAGTCTTCTGGTGCTCGGTGAACCCTCTTACTCTGTAAGAACTGGTCCACTGTAGGTGCTGCAGGTGAGTGTGGCCATACAATATTGAACCTCTTGGCTCCCGTTAGGCAGTGGGATGCTGTCAGGGTCTCTCTATGTTGAAGTGTTAATCACACGTTTATTCTTTTTAGGATATAGTATATCATTATGTATATAAGCCACACTTTTTCAGTGCGTTTCCTGTTGACTATTGGGATGTTCCCATCTTTTGGCTATGCATAATTTTGCTCGTTTGTGTGCGGTTTGTTTTCCGGTGTTAGAGACCAAATCTGGGGCATGCACATGCTAAGCTTTGGCCTTTGAATGGTTTTCTGAAAGAATGAGTTCTTTGAGAAAGCTCATCTGTCCGTAAAGAGTAGAGACCATCCACGCAGCTAGAGAGGATGCTTAATCTAGAAACAAGTGAGGTGATTATAACATAAATACTTTAAGAACAAAAAGACCGATGGCCTCGTTTCAGGATAATGTAGTTAACCCAAGAACTGCTTTCTAGTCAGCCATGGAATTGTGATTTTAAATAAATAAATAAATAAATAAAGCACTAGAGAGCAAAGCAGTATCTTTGAAAGGCTTGACTGAAGGAGATGTGAAAAGGTTCAGTGTGAAACGTGCATGCACACACGCATGTGCACACAAACACACACACACACAAACACACACACACATGATGTGTATATGCCATTATGCATTTGTCAGGGAGCAGGAGGGGAGCAGAAGATACCACTTCATGACACCTGAACCAAATCCCATAGGCTTGAGAGCCCTCATTGAGGCTCGCCAAAGTCCACCTCCAGGCTTGTGTCTGTGTCTATGCCTAGGGCAGCATGAGCCGTGGTGGGCTTGCTAAGAGCAAGCATTTGCTATGAAGCCCCTGCCCTTTAATCCTGATCTTAGCTGTGTGGTCTTGGGGAGCTAGCTCATTGGGGGCTCTCTGCTTCACTTTCATTTTCTTTTTTTTTCCTTATATTTAAATATTTCATTCACTAAAAAAATTTTTTAAAAAAAAAAAGTTTCAAAAAGTTATGTACGGGAAGTGGGGGCTGGGAGTCCTGCCCAGGGTCAGATGGGAGAAGGGCAGCAGCCTCCCAGCCTGCTGCATGGTTCCGAACCTAGTCTTGCTGTCTCTTGATCTTCATGTTTTTAAAAGCAAACACTCTGCACAGGCATCCATGTTCCCCCCCCCGTTACCCCCACAGGCACAAATGCTCCCTCGCCCCCCCCATACACAAATTCTGCCACACTGGAAACCTGTCCTGCGACTGTCACCTGTCCACAGGAGCACAGCTCTCTTGGAATGACCTCTTGCCTGAGGGGGCCACAGAGGCGGAGCAGGGTGGGACTAATGGGGGCATGATGGAGGCTGTCACAGAGGGTCAGTTCTAGAGTTTTTCTAAGCCTTTTCCTCAGTTAGGTGGACAGTCCTTCTTGGCCCCAGCTACCCCAGCCCCAAGGTGCAAGCACAGATGAGAGGGACAGACGGGTGCTTTTGGAGACATGGAAGCACTAAGGAATGGCGGAAAGGGCCAGAGGACCCCTGGGCCCGTGGAGTCTCAATCAGCCACAGTGAGGGGCAGGCTCTTCTTGAGTCTTGCCCGTGCCCTAGCCTGGTGCTGGGAAATGCCTAAGAGGAAGGGGAACCTGTGCTCCCTGTGAGTGTTGAGGAAGGTCACAGATCCACCTGATGCCTGTCCTCTCTTGACCCAGCCCAGCTTACTCTGAGGAATAGGTGTGGGATGACAGGGAGGGAGGGGGGCTGGGAGCATGCAGCACCCCTGCAGGTTCTGGGGAGGGACAGACCGTAGCTCGTGACTAAGGTCGGGAGAGTATGTGTGTGACAGGAGGGGAGTGTGACATCCATGGAAAGAAGGGTCCTGGGCAGGTACTGGAGGACCTCTGCTGAGGGGCTGTTTGTGTAGAAGCTGAATTCTATGTCTACCAAGTTCAGCTCTTCCTCAGGGTCACTGAGAAAGATGCTGTAGGCACTGCCCTCTGCCAGGTACAGTGGCTTGGCCTTGGTCAGCCAGCTTTTACATCGGATAGAGGGCATGGAGCAGCCCTCCCAGGTCCTGGGGAGGGACAGGCAGTAGATTGTGACCAGGTAGATGGTAGGTAGGTATGTAATGGGGGGGGGGGTGACATCTGGTAAGAGGGTGTCACATGTATGTTACTAGAGAACCTCAGCTGAAGGGCTGGCCTCGCCATCATGGCTGTCTGTCTTGAAGCTGTGTTCTATGCTCATCATGTCTGGTTCTATCTTGCCAATGTCGCTGATGAAGCTGCTGTAGTGATCACCCTCCACGAGGTACTGTGGCTTGGTCTCGGGCAGCCAGCTTTCACATACCACTCAGTGGGCATTGGTGCGTGTGTCGGCTGCAATGGCATTCAGCTCACTGTCCCTGAAGTTAGGGGTGGCATTCTGGCAATAGAACTTGGCAGAGTAGAGGACACGACTGTACAGTGGCTTGCGTCTGAGGTCATTGGTGGAAGAACGGATGGCGGTGCCACAGCTATTGGCCAGTGTGTTACAGTTAAAGAAGAAAGCAGGAGCCACTTCAGCAACACCTTGTGCGGCGTGCCTGCACTGATGTGATGGTTCATGTATATATACGTCAGTGCCTGTCATGATCTCTGGCGTCTCTGAGAGGTCACCCCTTCATTATAAAGCTTTGGGCTGCAGTGATTTCCAATCTGGATGATAGGTTCATTTGGGAGATGCCAGGTCTTGCCAAACTCCAACATGACTGCAGGGCTCAAAACTACCTACTCAGGGAGGGCCTCTACCTTCTCAGCCATCTGGCCAATGTTCAGCATACTGTACATGTTGCATATCTGACAGTTCTGCTCATCTGTGCCATCCTTGCCCACATCCTCATCTTCATCCTCTTTGTTATGACGGAGCTGGGGCTGTCACTGGTGTAAGTACTGGAGGCACCTGTGCTGCTCTGCTCTGACATGCTGGGCCCACTCACACATCCCCCCACTGCAACCACAGCCACTACTGCTGCAGTTGTGGTCACTGAGACTGGCTGGGGCATCTGGTTAGGGGCCAGGCCTGGCGTGGAGAACTTGGCAATCTTGTGGCTGCCATTGTTGCCACCACTTACGGCAGCCTCCTTCTGGCTGCTCTCCCACAGCTTCTTGGTCATGGGTGTGCATTGCCCCGAGTCCAACTCCTGTTCTGTCTTGACCGTGACACAAGGGTCAGTGGCGAGCTACATTGGTCTGTGCTTAGCTGCAGGACTGCGAAGCTCTGAGGATGAGGAGAGGCCAGGAGAGACCCTAGGAGTCATAACTTGGGATAGCTAACTTTGAGAAGAACTCAGTGCCTTTCTCCATGATCTCCTGGATCTGCAGGCTGTGTGGATGAGCAGGAACTGGTCCCCATGTTCATGCTCAGCCGGCCTGTAGAGTAAACTGTGAGGATCTGCTGGAATGACTGTGGCCGCAGAGCGGCCGGCAGTTCTACCACAGTACTGTGGCTGCTGTTGAAGAGTCCCAGAAGAAGGAGCTGCTGGTGGCCATCATGGCACAGTGGAATCTGGCCCTTAACCAGCACTGGTATGTCACAGTATAGTCCCTATAGCCGCTGCTCATTGGTGCACTCCAGGATGCTGCTGCCAAAGTCTAGAATCTTCATCTGCAGGGTCTGCACCATGGCAGCCCCTGGTCCTCTCTCATTATCTTAAAACTTGTGTGATTGTAGTGCCAACCTCAGGGGAGGTTCATGAGGATTAAATAAATTAATGTGTATGCAACACTGTTTCTTTCCCTTTTTTTGTTTTGTTTTGTTTTGTTTTGTTTTGTTTTGTTTTGTTTTTCGAGCCCTGGCTGTCCTGGAACTCACTTTGTAGACCAGGCTGGCCTCGAACTCAGAAATCTGCCTGCCTCTGCCTCCAGAGTGCTGTGATTAAAGGCATGTGCCACCACGCCCGGCTTGCAACACTGCCTACAAGTGGGAGGCAAGGGTGGCGTTTTGATTGTTTAGTAAGCGATGCTTTTGTCACTGTCTCCTTGTGAGGTGGTAAAGCAACTCAGATAGTCTGGGCACTCTCATCATGCCACTTAAGTATGGGACCCCTGGGCACGGTATCTATGGTATGACATGCATGAATATTCTCTATGAATCCTACAGCTCACCAGCCAATAATAAAATCATAGCACTTTAAATCATTACATGGTTTTAAAAAAAAAGCATAAACTCATTAAAACATTAAATCTTAAAATTATGATTTTGGTAAATCTGCTTTTTTCACTTCTTTTTTTTTTTTTTATAAGCCATCAAGGGGATGATCAGGCTTCCCTTGAGCACTAGGCTTAAACTCTAGCCTTTGGGGTGTTTTCTAAAATAACCATGTCTTCTTTAATCACAGGTGGAAAGGGCTGAGCAGATGGTGGCAAGCAGTTCAGATAGGCGCTTGCCTCTGGTTTCATGTGGAACCAGCATGCCCCCAAGGCTCTGCCCAGAAGAGCAACCCTGGCAAACAGAAGGGAAAGGCAGGCACAAGTCTCAAAAAACGGCACCCCCAGCCTGCACCCCCTGGCCAAGAGTTCTCTCTCAGCACTGAAGGCCAGAAAGGAGCCCAGCTGGTACTTCAGGGATATCCACAGCCATTATTCCCCTCAGGGATATCCACAGCCATTATTCCCCTGTCTCCTCTCTTGCTGCTCAGGCCCATCCACAGACCTGTGTCCACCGGCATCATGTCTGGCAGTAAGCACTGTCTGCTCTTCTTGGATGACAAGCTGGGACTAGGGACTTGAAGTCAGCTTAGTAGTTTATGAGTAAAGATAATTAACTGTAGGATGTACCAAGTATTTCTCATCCTTTGAAAGTTTAGCTATGAAAGAAAGGAGTGTCGGAGGAGGAGCAGTCCATCGAGAAAAAGGAGGTTAAATGAAAGGCTTCTCTTGGAAACAAAGATCCTGGGATACTTTTCTGAGAGGACAAAGGCAGGAGAAATGTGATTTTTTTTTTCTTTCTTTCTTTCCTCTTGGTATTTCTGAATTCTGTGTTTTTCAGCAGAGACCAAAATCCACACTGGATGATGTTCCCTTTCTGAGCTTTGGCGGCTTGATTGTAACATGAGATAACTAGTTCAGAGACTAGTTAGCTAAGGGAGGTTAGCTAAGAGGGGGATGTGGAGATGCGTGGTAGTCACAAATAATTACAATAGATGCTTGGTTTTCAAGTGTTTCTTTATATGTGCCATGGTGCTCCATAGGGATCGAAGCGGGAACTTAGAGTCCCCTGAGACTGGAATCCAACTCTGTCCCCAATTCATAATCTCTGTCCAATCTTGAAGAAATTATGTAATTTCCCTAAGCCTCCGTGCCCTTGTCTGAGGGGTGAGGTGCGCTATCCTTTCCTTGTGAGGTTGTTATGGGGATCAAATGACATATTGTACAGGAAACAGTGAGCAGGTGCCAGGACCATGAACAGTGGCGAAGTGTAAGTGACAGGCTTGGGGACATAGAGTCTCATGGCAGGCCAGGTGCTGTGGTAAGAGCGATGTAAGACTAAGGCAGATCAACTTCCTTCCCCTCAGCCTTGTTCCTCTCCTGTTCCTGCAGAGCCCCTTCTCCCAAGCTGCCTTCTTGCCCACTTCCTTTTGTGTGACCCACTGGAACTCATTGGGATTATTTACATGAGCATGGAGATTATTTACTGGATTGTGACCAGCTTGTCATTGTCTACACCACTGAAGATGACACTCTCCCCACTGAGCAGCCATTAACTACTAATAGCTCTTCAGGGAGCGGAGAGCCCTCGGGAGCTCTGCCCCATCACGAATGGACTGTTGATGGGACCTGACTTTTTGTAGTGTAGGTTCTGGGGCTTAAACTCACATCCTCAAGCTTGTAAGGCAAGTACTTTATTGACAAAGCCATCTCCCAGCTCCTAGTGTTATATTTTCAAAGAAATCCTTGCAGAGTTCATATGAAACTGCGAGTTAAAAAAAAACAGAAAGCATTGGCTGTCTCTCCTTACCTACCTAGTCTCAGCTACCAGGTTTAATGTTCCACACTGTTGAAACTTCTTGGGCCCGTGGAAGTCTAGGCTTGTGTATTTTATGCAAGAGATGTGTATTATGGTTCTCTAAAGAAACAAAACTGATAAAATATGTATACATGTATATATACATATACACATATATGTATATATACTTAAAGGCTGTGATCCAGCTAGTTTAACAGTGGCTGTCTCCTGGCAGGAAGGCCATGGATATGAGACTTGCTCAGTCCATGAGGCTGGCTGTCTCAGCAGTCCTAATCTGGTGATGGAGTCCTGGAGAGCTGCTGGTCTTCAGTCTGTGTTGGCATCCAGATGAGTTAGGTCCTAGCACGAGTGGATAGTGGAATTGCCACTGAGAGCAAGGGCGAGCATACAAAAAGCAAAAACTTTTTTTTTCCACCTCCTTTTGTGTGAGCTGCTACCAGATGTGACCGGGTGGGGTGTTCCCACCTCAAATGATCTGATCAAGAAAATCCCCCACAGATGTGTCCAGCTGCTTGGGCTTTAGTTGAGTCCAGATGTGCTCAAGTTGACGGCCACAGTGACAGGTTAGAATGGGGAAGGACACCCATTACCCAAAGAGAGACAACAAGTTATTCTGAATCATTGAAGGAGCATAAACCATAAATCTGAGATATTTCCTCTCTAATTACTAGATTTTCCTTTTTTACAATTTATTTTTATTATTTTTTATTATGTGCCTCTGTGGGGGTATGTGTACACAAGTGTAGGTGCCCTCGGGGCCACAGATATCATTCCCTCCCCCCAGTCTTAGTTACAGAGGGTTATGAGCCACCCAGTGTGGGTGCTTCCCAAAAGCAGGGTCTGATCACTCTTCACCGCTGAGCTGTCTCTACAGCTCCAAATGCTCTTCTGGTGGTGTGAGTCAGGGCTTCTCATGCTGCCTGTGAGGACTCGTGGGGGAGCCCCCTGGGAGTGGGATGTTCATCTCTCCATCTACCTTGAGCAGGCTTTCTCCTCTTTCTCCTGGGCAGTCCTTGGCGCCCTCCTCCTCTTTCCCCAGCATGCCGCACAAACAGAGCCTTTCTCCTCTGTAAGAAGGCAGGAAGTGTGGCTGTGGATGCTGGGAGAGAGTGAGCGCTTCCTGCTCCCTCCGTGGGGATACGAGTTAGTAGGAATTCTCAGAGGCAATTTCCTGATGGAGTTTGACCTTGACAGTGAAGATACACAGCAGATAAACTAACAACAAAGCAGGATCCTGCCCTACCTGAAGCTCAGACCCTAAAAATGCTTTCAAGCCTCTGACACAGAAGTAGGCTGAGGATGTGGCTCTGTGTGTAGGAAGCCAACAGAGATAATGTAGTTGGCCTTGTGCTTAGAATGCCCAGGCCCAGGGCTCAGTCTCAGCACCTAAAATCAAACACAGAGACAATCCATTCCAAGTTCTGCCTGCACTCTATTCTGTGTAAGCTATAGATAGAGGCTGCTTGATTATGTTGCTTATTCCTTGGGCTATGATCACATATGAAAACATTTTTTTGTTTTGTTCTGTTTTGTTTTGAGACAAGATTTCTCTGTGTAGCTCTGGCTGTCCTGGTACTCACTCTAGACCAGGCTGGCCTCGAACTCACAGACATCCACCCTTGCCTCCCAAGTGCTGGAATTTAAAAGCATAAAAGCATGCACCGCCGGGGCCCAGCCCCCAAATGAACTGTCAATTACATGACGTGAAGCTATGACTTTCTTTGAAAACAGAGTTATTTAAAATATCTCCATTTCTAGAAGCTAACTACTGTTCTGCTCAGGACTAGGGGTGGGGTGCACCTCTGCAGAGGTAGAGTGGGTTCTGACTCAGGCCTAGAAGAGCAAGCCTCAGCTCCCACCCTGATGAAAGCTGATAGAAACAGAACGGAGCCCTCAGAGGAGCAGTGGCCAGGGGCTGAGCCCCCTGTGGTCCTACAGTCCCAAGCTCCACAGGCCTTCCTTCCAGCCAGTGCTGCATCTACTGTGCACTTAGGTGTTTTGCCAGCTTCTCTTAAGGCTATGTGAGAACATACTTGTGTGTCGTGCGCCGTCCCCGTCCAGCGGGAATAAGACACAAGACAAACAGGTTTCTTCCCCAACGGTTTACTCAGGAACTTAATGCACTTACAGCTTCGCAGAGCATGATGGCAAATGGCAAATGGCCCCACCGCAAGCAGCCTATTTATACCCTGTCCTGGCCAATCACCGAGCTGCCTCTGCCTCGTGGCTCTCGCGTGACTACACCAGGTGTTCTTGCGTGACTACACCAGGTGTTCTCGGGCTCAAGATCAAACAGCTGACACTGCCTAATGCCAATTTAAGAGTCGTTTATGCCAGAACAGCTGAATCGGTCGATGCCGTCTTTAAAGAGCGGTTGAATGGCTCCCTACACTTGTGAGTCTTCCCATCCTGCCTGCTGGCCTGAAGGGACCCTGCTGTCCTTCCTGGTGTGTTAAGTGAGATGTCTTTGCCACTTTCACGCATAGTCATGAGATGTTGAGTTCAGAAACTCCTGTACTTTTACCCTTGGGGCATTTTATAATCCCATCTCATAAACCCGGGTGGAGACTGGCTTCTTGTCATCCTACTTCTTTCGGCATCTGTAGCTGATACAATGGCCTCGTGCGTGTCACAGCTATGTCCGTGGAGAGAGGCTGAGGACTGAGGGCTTTGGAGACTCACTCTCTCTGCAAGTTAGGATTGAAAGGGTTAACTTGGCTTATGCTTTCACATCATAGGCCATCTGGTCAGGTCAGAAAGTCAAGCAGGGCAGGAACATGGAGGTCATGGAAGGGTGCTGCTTCCTGGCTTTCTCAGCCTGCTGTCTTACAGGACCAGCAGCCCAGGGATGGCACCAGTCACAGTATGCTGCCCCTCCCCCATCAATCACTAGGATCTATGGCTGCATTTCCTCACTTGAAGCTCCCTCCTTTCAGGCGACTCTGGCTTGTGTGGAGTCGACATAAGACTAGCCATCACACCTGTCAACATCCCATGTACACTGTCCTCTCCACGGTGATCACATAAAGCCACCTACACATTTCTTAATAGTTTGGGTTATAGGCTGATACCAACCATTGTAACTACCCCTGAATCCAACCTCGTCATAAACACAACTCCTATCCTTATTGTATAAATTTAAATGTTTTTCCCATTTTAGAATCTTTCCTAGCCTGTGCTTTTTAAATGCAGAGACTACATTATCCAAGGTAAGCAGTTTTCTATCCGGTCTTCCATCTGACAGAATCTCTCAGCATTCCATCCTACCTGGTTTTTAGTCTACTATGCTATCCAGGTACACAACAAGCTTTTAAGAAATTCTTGTGCACATGATAGGACATGGTTTACACAACTGGCTTGGGGAATTGGAACAATGTTCCCTGTCATTTCATACACTGTCACCCATCCCTAGGGGCAGAGGAGTATTGTCCAGTCTATGTCCCTCACTCAGAGTATGCGCCCCAGACTCTACCTTTATTGCTTTCTCCTTCAACAAAGTTGTTCACTTGAATTTCATATTTCCTTTTGGCATTCTTTAGTTGTGATCATCCTCAAAATATGAATTTGGCCAGGAGAGCAAACATATTGGAGTCTTGAGACAGACCCTCAATAAAGAAGAATTAGGCTGTCAGTTGCAGCCATTTGCAGGCTGGTTTTATTGGTGCTTCTGAGTATACACTGTGCCTGCCTCATAAATTTAAGGTGTTTACTGGTTATACATGGCAGAAGCACAGCTCTGATGTACCCCTCTGCTTACTTAGCTCATCTCTGCAGCTTGCCACAGAGGCCGGCAGGACCGTGACTGCTGGGCTGTGCCGACTGATAAACTCTTTGCAGACAAGATTAAGTTTGACCAACCAGAAGTCACGTTAATTTAGAAAAGGCAAGAAAATGGGTTTTGCGCTTGGCTCTAACGAGGTCAATCCATTTCCAGGTCCTGCAATGTGGGCATTTTTAAGTGGGACCACAGACAGCAGGGTGTTTTTGCTTGTCCAGGCCTGCTAAGCAGAGGGGCAGGTGTTAAGGTTTGTGTGAGTGTCCCACATGCTCATGTGCTTCCCCACTGGTCTCCAGATCACCATGATGTCTTAGATAACTGTGGAACCTTACGGACATGGTTCCTACCTGACAAACTAAACTGCTGCCAGGAGCTTTAATGATATTTGCTTCTGGTTTCTGTCTGAGCTCTTTAGTTCTTTTTTTTTTCCCCCAAATTTATCTATTTATTCACTTTACATCTCTATTATTGAACTCCCTCCTCCTGTTCACCTTCTCCCCTTCTCCCCTGAGAGGGTAGAGGACCCCCTAGGGATCCCCCAACCCTGACACATCAAATTTCTGCAGGGCTAGACACATCCTTTCCCACCAAGGCCGGACAAAGCAGCCCAGTTAGGGGAGCAGGCTCCACAGGCAGGCAGCAGACTTAGGGACAGTCCCCTCTCCAGTTGTTGGGGGACCCACATGAAGATTGAGCTGCACATCTGATACATATGTGCTAGGGTGGGGGCTAGGTCCAGCCTATGTATGTTCTTTGGTTGGTGGTTCAGTCTCTGAGAGCCCAGGTTAGTTGACTCTGTTGGTCTTCCTATAGAGTTCCTATCCCCTCCAGGGCCCTCAATCCTTCCCCCAATTCTTCTATAAGACTCCTCAAGCTCTATCCAATGTTTGGCTGTGAGTCTGCGTCTGTCTCAGTCAGCTGCTGGGTGAAGTCTCCTAGAGGACAGCCATGCCAGGCTCCTGTCTACAAGCATAACAAAGTATAATTAATAGGGATTGGTGTTTGCCTATGGAGTGGATCTGAAGTTGGGCTAGTTACTGGTTGGCCATTCCCTCGGCCTCTTAAGCTCTTTATTTCTAATCAACTTCTATGATGAAACCAACCACAAGCTCCACCACCACAGACTGTCCCACTCCACCATGATGGACTGTCCCTTTGAACCACAAGCCAGAAGAATAAATCCTCAAGTTTCCCCTGTGGAATGTCTTGTCACCACTATGAGGAATGTGACTAACACTGTATCTCTATTGATACTATCTCAGCTTGCCCCCAGCTCAGGTATGAAGTCTGAGAGAAACACAGAAGTTTGTTTGACCTACTTACAACACTTGGAAACACTTTAATTTTTTTTTCATTTATTCTAGTGCTATTCTCTGTCTAATGGCATTTACTGTGACGTGAAGACTAGATATATCAAAGGGAGTTCAGCAGAGAGAACCACTCTTAGGACGAGAAGGAGCAGGAAACATTTTTGGTGGTCTCTGGTGTGAAAGGGATGAAGAGGGCTCACAGGATGATCTCAAAGTAAACCCACCCAGATATACCAGAGGTTCCCTAGAAATAGACCTGATCTGTCCTGGTTGCACCCACAGCTTGTCCTTTAGAGACAGATTCTGGGAGCCTTTGTTGGATCCACTCTAAGCATTCCATAGCTATATATTCACCATGGGTTCCTTTAGGTTAAGCCTTTATCCTTACCTTCTCTGAATATGGAATCAAACTGGTAGCCAGAGATTACATAGACAGACAAGAAGACATTTCCCTAAACACATGCATGTGTGCATGCACATGCGTGTACACACACACACACACACACACACACACACACACACACACATATAGCCTCTACTCTGCCTTCTTCCAAGTCCTTGTGGTCCTTGTGCTAACTAGGGAGAGTATAAAGTGTTTTGCCTCTACCATTAGACCTTAGTTACCTAACCTTAGGCTAATACTTTTTTTTTTTTTTTTTTTGGTTTTTGGTTTTTTGAGACAGGGTTTCTCTGTATAGCCCTGGCTATCCTGGAACTCACTCTGTAGACCAGGCTGGCCTCGAACTCAGAAATCTGCCTGCCTCTGCCTCCCAAGTGCTAGGATTAAAGGTGTGTGCCACCACTGCCCAGCTAATACTTATATCTTTACTCTCCGATTCTTTAATGTGGAGATAGATACCCTTTCACATAATATTTCAAGGATCTACTAAAGAAAATATTGTAAACATCCTGTAAATTTATGCAAGAAGGTACTGCATTTTGCTTGAGTTTGTGACATTGGTCACTTAATAGGCATTGTGTCAGTCAATATTGGTGATAAGAATGAGTATATTTAAAGCATAAATTGGTTTTGGTTGTCAAAGTAGTATCCTCTGTTTTACTAAGAATTTTTATAAGCTGAAGAGTATGGTAAGGAGCAAAAGAGAACAGATTAAATGAAAACTGACCAAATTGAGTTATAACTCAGTTAATCAATAGATTTTTATTGAGCAACTAATACGTGCTGAGTCTTGTTCTAGACGTTGTGATTGTGGGACTGGTGGACAAAAAAAATCTGTGACTCCATGAAGACTCCATTTTAGTAGGGAAAGATAAACAACCAACAAAATAAAACTGATAGTGTATAGAAGTCTTAAAGTTAAGGCAGATAGTAAAGTACTCAAGGAAGACCCAGTGTTATACTTTTAACCAGGGATATAAGGGGAGGATACCACTGGAGAGGTGATATGGGGTTACCTTGAATAGGTGAGGGATAAGTTACGAGGACGGTTTCTAGTCTAGCTGCTCTGAACCTATACAGAGTAAATTCACAGTGGGAAATAGAACCAACTTAGAATCTCCTTGGAGATCACCATAAATTCACAATGGGAAATATAGCCAACTTAGAGTCTCCTTGAAGAAGTCAGAACGGACACAGTAAGTTGTTTTTCTCCTCTCATGAGTGGAAAAGATGTGGGATGGTCCTGTCTGGATACTGTTGGTTTTTGAAGCAGAGCTCCTTATGAGTATAGCCTGGGTACTTCAAGGAATGCATGTCTTGTACCATAGCTACGTAGGAAAGAGTACTGTATGCCTATATCCAGATGAGCAAAGAGTCTAACCTTGAGTGCAATGAGGAAGCCGTAGCACAAGAAATGCTTGTCTGTGACAATAGTCGACAGTTTCTCAGTGATGGTAGATACTTCCTAAGTCTGCATTCTCTGCAAACATGTTACATGCCCTGGGAGAAGGCCTCTCCCAGGTTCCTGTGGCCTCAATGCGAAACTTCAGCTGAGAGACAGATGGCTTAAACAAAAGCTTATTTATCAAAGCAAATTACAGTCTAAAGAGAGATTTGAATTCACCCCAAGTGAGTGCAGCAGTCCTTTGTGTTCTCCAAGGTAGATGTTTAAGAAGTTTTTTATAGGCCCTTCCCTCCTGTGATGTCATTGCTAAGTTCCTCCCTTTGGATAACACCTTCATTTCACCCCACTCTACTATGCAAGCTCTGGAGCTAAGATGTCCATGTGGACTTTCCACTCCTGGTTTTTGGGATGTTCTCTAGTGGGCATGTGTGGGCTACAAGAAAGTACCCTGCCCTTTTCATTTCTGAGATGGTGGCACAAACCTACTTCACCCAAGATGTCTAGTCACAAAGCAGTGTGGAACAGGAACATCCAGAAAGGCCAGTCGGGGACATCATTGATGTCAGGGGGCTGAAGGCTCCTCCTGCAGAAAGTATCCAACACCACTTTCTGCTCTCGTACCCACCCGCAGAGTCACTGGATGATCACTGTTTTGTGTCATCCAGTGTTCATGGCATCTACAAAGCCATAGCCTCCCCAGAACTAGGGGGCATGGGTCAGGGGGTGGGGAGGAAGAGCAGACAGAGTAAAACCTAGAGCCCTTTCATTGGCTACAACTCCCATGGGACTCATGTGCTTTGCTTCTGGTTGTTTCAATGACCGCCACATGGAAAACATTGACCTAGGGGCTGGCAGGGGCCTCCTCGAGTGCAGACCCACAAAGATCCTTCATATCTGCCTAATGCTCCAAACAGGGGAGTCAGGCTGGAGAGTGGTGTGGCTCCTGTTCCTTCTTTCTCTGTGTGTCACCTTCCTGCTCTTGTCCTTTCTAATTCTTCATGGATATCAGGCAAGTAGGAGAGAGCCCTCAACTCTGGGGGGGGGGGTCTCATTTCTATAAATACACCGATGGAAATGTAGCCTTATCTTATTTAGGCTAATGGTGTTTATTGTGCATCGTGATGTTGGTTCTTTTCTGTTCGCTAGGCAGCAAGAGATTCCTTTCTCTTCATTAAGTTCTTCTGACAGCATGAGGCTATAGGTGCTAATCGTGTCTATTTACCGTATAGTGACTAAACAGCAAAGATGCCCCAGGTCACATGACACGGTATAATAATAGAGTCTGATTTAGTTGTCACCTTCCCTGCAGGAGGGTCACATAAGGCACTTTATAGTTTCTCCTTGCTAGCCAATGGACTCCACACTTAGCCTGTGTCTGTATAGACAGACAGTATGTCCTGCTGTGCTGGCCAATCAGCCATTCATACACCAAAAACAGCCTGGCCAGGGATGCAACAGGGGTGGAGGTGGGAAGAGTAGATTGGGTCCCCCTCTCCTGGGACCCAGCTGCATGAACTTGTCACAACTATTCATTTCTTCATGACTCTGCTACCTGAAGTAAAATCACAGACTTTCAAAGAAAAATACTAATGAAAATTCTATGAATTATGTTCCAAATCCCCAATTCTTGCCCCATGTAGGATTATTTTTATAGAACTGTCCCTTCTAAGCCCGGAAGCAGTATGCCAAATAGATTTTAAAAATTATGAACTATTTTTGGACTCTGTGGGGCCTGGAACCATTTACTAAATGCATTTGTGGCCCCCAGAGGAAGTCTAAAATTGGGGACTTGAGCCTCTGGTCCTCCAGCTGCTGGTAAGAGACATGGCCTTGGGTGGCTGAAACTGATCTGTTTGCTGCCCTGGTCTAGGAAGCTCTGTGCCTTGTCTACTGTCACAGTGATTACTGTTAAATGATAGTTTATGGTTTAAAATAAGAATATTTCATGCCTTAAGTTGAACAGACATTTGCTGGCATCAGAATTCCAAGCAACTCCATGTGGTAGGGTTGTGGCAGCCCTGAGAGACTATTGAGGCCGCAGAGCACCCCTCTCTTCTCAAACACTAGCCCCTAACATGGCTGTAGTCAACTGTGATGCAGCCATGTCCATAAGGACTTTGTCCAAAGCTCTTGACTTCTGACACTCACACGGTTTCTTCGCTGGGTCAGCCCTGTAGTATCGGCCGGGGCAGTGACCATCTCATGTGAGGCCTGTCCACTAACTCACGAGTCCTTTAAGTGGGCAAGGTAAGTGCACTGCCAACTGCTGACTATGTATTAGGCAGTAAGGGGGAATTAGCCATTAGCTGGGCTAGAGGTTGCCAGAAAGATGGATAAGGATGCCATGAAAACTTAGCTATTTTCTCTAGCATGGCATCAGAGTGAGAATAGTCAGTTTCTCATTTTTACAGCCTCTTTATCCTTAGAATTTTTTTCCAAAGATAGTTTTTTGCCACATGATTCTGACTGGCTAAGAATTCAGTAGGAGGCCAAGCTGTTCTGAACTCAGAGATGTACCTGCTTCTGCCTCCTGGGTGCTGCTGGTTAAAGGCTTGAGCCACCGAGCACAGGTTGTTAAATGTTTTACAGCCAGTCTTGTGTCACCTCATTGTACCTGAGGTCTCCCCGCTGGCAGTTTCAGTCACCCATGCCTAACTAAAATGGTTGTGGTTCGAGGAAAATTCTAACAACAAACAATTCAATGACCTTTATTGAAGTACTTTTAGTTATGCTTTTCTTTTCTTATAAGTTATTTTTAATCTCTTGTGTCCAAGTTATAAATTAAACTTTATCATTGATATATGTGTATAAGGAAAACAGCATAGTTATGTGTGGAGTTGGCACCCACACAGGATCTTAGAACACATCCCATGCAGACAGCAGGGACTACCAAAATGATGCAGTCTTTGGTGAGGGGAAGAATATTGTTAGATAAGGTCCTATCTAGATTTTTTAAATCAATAATGCATATTTTATGGACATTGATATAAAAAATAAAACTTTAAAAAGAGCCCAAGGCCAATCATTTGCTAGCCTAAAATCATATGCTATAGAACAAGGTCTCCAGTGTCTTAGAACTATAACCCCTGAAATCATATGCTATAGAACAAGGTCTCCAACATCTGAGAACTGTAAGCCCTGAGCTTACACAGAGCAAACTTGATCCTCATCTCATGCTGTAGGGGACACAAAAGAAAGAGCAAGCCTGCAGCTCAACAGCGGTTTTTTGTTGTTGTTGTTTTGTTTTTTGTTTTTTGTTTTTTTGTTTTGGTTTTTTTGTGGCAATTCAGTTTATGAGGTAGCCCAGTCACCTCATGCAGGGAAAGAGGGTACAGGTATGTGACCATCATAGGAAGTACAGACCATTCTCCTGGTGTGTGACCATCACAGGAAGTACAGACCATTCTCCTGGTGTGTGACCATCACAGGAAGTACAGACCATTCTCCTGGTGTGTGACCATCACAGGAAGTACAGACCATTCTCCTGGTGTGTGACCATCAAAGGAAGTACAGACCATTCTCCTGATGTGTGACCATCATAGGAAGTACAGACCATTCTCCTGGGGCCTCTCTATAAGCAGAGGCTCTGTACAATTATTCAAATGACTTTAACAAGCCACTTACATTTTCTTTCTCTATCATTTATAAGTGTGTGCCTGTGTGAATTTATGTGTACCACCTATGTCCAGGAGGCCAAGAGGGCTAAAAGAAGGCATCAGATTCCCTGGAACTGGAGTTACAGACCGTTTGAGCTGCCATTTGGGGGCTGGGAACTGAACCTGTGTCCTCTTTTAACAGCAAGCTCTTTTAACTGCTGAGTCATCTCACCAACCTCTTCGGCAAGCTATGAGTCCATACCACAGGCTACTGGAGAGAATACTCCTTGGTTCAGAAACTATGGTATGGGAATATTACACACCCCTCAGTCCTTCCTCTTTCATATCTAACCCCTCCCTCGATGCATTACCGCTCAATTTCCTAATCTGCCTGGTTATATATATTGGTTTGGGTGGTCTCCTGTCTCAGTCCACTGGTTTCTCTGAAGGGAAGTTCTGAAGCAACTTGGGTCCCTCAGATTCTTGCTGAGTCATCCCCTGCCCTGTAAGAATCATAGACAGACAACCTAGAGATGAATTTGTAGATTTTAAACATAAGTCAGATGCAGGCATCTAAAGCAAGCCATGGTAAAGGTCACATCTCTCCATTTATCTACAGTGTTTATGATTTTCTTCCTGGTGTTTTCCTGGTTGTGTTTTTGTAACTGAAACAGAAGAGTGAAAGCAGTGTTTAGTGGAGAGGGCAAGGTAGGCTCCCCACACGCGGCAGGCATTTTAATCACCCTGCACTCTTCTGGGGACGGCCAAGGGTTCTGTGTTCTTCACTGCAGCACACTAGACTTTGGCCGCTAGCACCTTGTAAATTCCATTTTAGGAGTCCTCAGTACAGCTTAGATTGAGACTTCTCCTCCCAAGTTAGCCAGGCTGTCTAGGGTAAGTTATGGGCTTTTCCCTGGAAAATCTAATTCTGGGAGCTGAGGAATGAAGCTATGGACTTTTTGAAACCTTTTGGGGAATCACAGAAGAGTAAGCCTTCCCTCCACAGATGCAGACAGGGAGGAAGGGAGGTCTCACCCTCTGAGAGAATATCCACGAGCCGCCATTGCCTTTCGTGGAGGTGTGGTGGGGTTTTTGTTTGTCTGTTTTGAGTTGTGATTTCCTTTCTTTTTCGGTGGAAAGTTGGCTTCACGAGTCAGCATTTTGGGTCTGGTTCTCTGTTGATAATTTGCTATCTTCTTGTGTGTGTGTGTTGTTTTCCATCTATGACCAGAATCTACACTTCTTTTTTCTTTTCATTTTTCCTCCCCCTGGAAGATTAGGTGTGGCCCAGAATAAGTTTAAAAAAGTTCCACACTGCCCTTCATGGAGTAAACGATTAAAACCGATGCCAGTGTTTAAAGGAGCACCTGAAGAATGTTTATCTTCCTGAGGGACGGAGGAGCTGAAGCAAAGGTCCTTAAGACTTCAGCAAGGCATCTGGAGGGGAGAGACTGCAGGACAGAGATAACACAGAGTTTCACAGCTGTAGGCAAGCCGAGGGAGCACAGACCACATTCTGAGAGAGATGTGGATCACACAGAGCATTTCAAATTTGAGAGCAATTTTTGCCCCTACACCCTGTCTCAAACCCAAAGCAAACAAGTGACCTAGCAGAAGTGGGAGACAGCGCAGCTTGTATTTGGTAAAGTCACTCAGGGTACTGTGTGAAGAAAAGCTTGGAACTGGGGTAGGAGGAGGGAAGTGAGGGTGAAAGAGGGGCTCAGGCAAGGAAAGGGTTAGACACCAGGAAGGACCCACTGGTGTCTCTCTGGGGTGGTGACAGGGTGGATTTGAGATTTTGGCTAGAAAATCAATGTCCCATGCCAAAGGCATTAAAGCAAGAGGGGTCACAGGTAATCCTTGTGTCTTGGAGGGAGTCACCAGAGGGTGACGGTGAGTCCTTTACTGGGATGGAGCAGGCTCGGATGTGAGAAAGGTGACAGGATACAAGCAGGACTCAGGTTCATTCTGAGCTTTCAGGGTACAGCCTTGAACTGGGCATGAAGGACACCTGCAGAAGGGGTAGGCTCGGCCTCTGTATTTTCTTACCACCTGCCAGCTCTGCCTTCTCCTTCTTTGTTGGTCTAAGGTCCAATGTCAGCATTATAAGGAACCAGTCTTCAGGCATACTGGCTTTGGAGACCAAGGGAGTCTTTGGCTGTAAGCTCTGTATAGTGATGGCTCCTAGGTTCTCGGCTTAGCTGCTTGTCTCCTGCAGCTGCATGAGTAATCGGTATCTCGGAATTACCACATGCACAGTTGAGCACTGATATCCATGATCCCCGACTCACCCCAAAGCCCCATTTCTGCATTTTTTTCCAATTTCTGTGCCAATTCTTCAAGCCACTGAGGCCAAACACTTGGCATGAGGCTGAACTTCTGTTCTGTGTTTTGTTTTGTTTTCTCCACCTTACAGCCCAGGGAGTCTGCCATTAAGCTGTGCCTGGAATCCAGCTGCATGTCCCTTCCATGGCTGTGACCATCACCTCCTATATGGCTGTGACCATCCTGTGCCTGGATCACTGCAGAGCCTCCCTCCCTCTGTCCCTTAGTTTCCCCTCATTAGCTTGTCTCAGCAAAGCAGTCAAAACAGTGTTGACGCAAACCAGCCACTCCTCACTTCTGCAGCTCACAGCCAACTCCTTGTAGTCTCTGCTGGGACCCACGGATGATCTGAGCCCTTGTGGCCCCTCTGGCCTCATTTCTCACCCACTCATGCCTTCCACTCTGCCACATTCTAAGTATGTCCCCAGTTCAGAGCAACTTAGCTAGCTGTTCTCATCTACCCACATTACTGTCCAATGGCACTTTCTCAGTGAGAACTTCTCTGGCTTCTTACTCAAAATTCTAACTCTCCTGGCTCTCCCCAGCCTTCCCTCTTCCTGACATTCTACTTGCTGTCCTTGTTTCCTTTACATCTCTTGCCACTGACTATAAACTCCATAAAAGGGAGGGTCTTTGCCTGCTTGTCCCCTGGTAGATCCCTGGGACTCCTGTCTCTCCCCACAGACATTTAGTACCTATTTGTGGCATAAAGGGGTTATAACAGGAGACTATCTGCTCTCTCAATCCACTTCCTTCTAAAAAAATTACAAAACCATTATAATTTCTGCATATGCTTTGTTCATAACAGGACACAGTATGAAAACACTGGACAGCAGTCCAGGCTCGCATGCTGGCTTCTCTGAGAGCTGTGTGACTTGGGTCATGTCAATTACTCTTTCTGAGTTTTAATCTCTTTGCTAATAAAATAGCCCTGACTATTCCATGGGGCTAGTGTGAAGACTCCTCAGAGTACTTAGTGTATGAAGGACCATTGTCTTAGCCTTTTATGTTGCTAAAACAAAACATCTGGGGCTGTATTCACACAGAAAGGATGTTTATTTATGTCATAGTTTTGGAGGCAGGATGACTATGATTAGGTGAGGCTGTCTGTCTGACGTCTGGCAAGGGCTTTGGATCATATCACAACATGGTAGGAACATCTATGACAGAGAGAGAGGTCACATGGCAAGATAGGAAACAGGAATCGGTAAGAGGCCAGGCTGACTCTTCTGTAATAACCCGTTCTCTCAGGAACTAATCCATGTGACTCACCTCTCTCTTTGAAGGCAGCATTACATCACTGTGATGCAGGAACTCCATAACCTACCTACCTTTCTGCCAGGCCAAGCCTCTTAATGGCTCTTACACTTCAGTACCACTGGGGACCAAACTTGCAACACAGTCTTTGGGAGTTACCATTGATAACCATTCCTAACTCAATACTATAACTTTGTATATGTGACTACGTCAATGAATTCTCACATCAGAGTCAGTGAAATGTGAACTTGGAATATTGAATTCATTTCACTGAGGTGCACCCACAAAGTAAATGACTTGCTTGACAATTAAACAACAGAGGTAGCCTTCACACACAAACATTTTCTTTAAAAAAAAAAAACTTATTTTATTTATGTGTGTTTATGTGCATGCATGTTCAGTTGTCTGTGGCAAATCTCCTAAAGATGGAGTTACAGGTGACTGGGAGCCTCCCCAGTGTGGGAATGTGGAAGTGGGAAGTGAACTCAGGTCCTCTGAAAGAGCAATACACACTTTTTTCCTGATGAACTCTCTCTCCAGTCCCTGAGCCAAGCACTTTGTCTTGGTCCTGAGCGGTTGTTCCATTATATTCAAAGTCAGTTGATGACTGTGTGAAGCAATGAAGAGGGTTTGACCCAAGATGAAAACCCCTGCGCTGGTTTTCTCCCCGTCCTTTTGACTCAAAAAGTCACATAGTTCTGTTTTCCAAAAGAAAATCTTCAGGCCTTCCTCCTCTCTTCCCAGTGAACAAAAGCCTATCAGGGGTCTGTCTGTCAGACCAAGCAAAGGCAGACAGGTCCTCATCAAGGTCAGACACCAGTCCTCAGTCTAGTATTTGTTGACAACTACAGAAACGAACACTGGACTAAGCTGCAAATACCCACTTCCCAAACAACTTAGCTTATGCTCTTCCTTGTTTGTGTTTCAGTCTTTCTGTACTAATGAGTTTATGAATGTAGTTTAATTAGTGTTTACTGAAAAATAGCTGCACATAGATCAGTCTTGTGAGAGACTTAGCCAAGATGTTGAGGCAATGTGTTCTTTGTAGAAACCAGCTAATAAGCAAGAAGGACTTTGTAAAGTCTGGGGAAGGACATTAGGTTGGTTTTGAAGAAATAGACCTGTTTCTACAGGAAACGAAATCATTCTTTAAACAAGTAGATTTAAATATTAAAATAGCAATCCTCTCCCTCCCCCTCCTGGGGCCCTGGATGATTTGCATATAACAAAACCATAATGGTGGCAATCTGATTAAAAACCCTAGCAGCCATCTGACTGGATACCAAACAGAAGAGCTGAAGTCTACAAAGCTCCGAAAAGGGGAACTTTAAATCGTAGATTTCATTAAATGTTTTTGGCTCTCTGCAAACCTATGCATTATGTATCCACTCTTGTTTCTGAATTTTGGCCTCAGGCAAATTGCCAACATAGCAACCAAATGAAGGTTTAAAAATTCTGATAAACTAGTCTATTTGGGAGGACTTTTACTTCCAGAAGAGGGAAGTGAACATGATTGGAACACTCAGTTTATAAATTCAACCTGGGCTTCATTTGTAAGTGAATTTTTCTCTGTATAAGTAGATTCCGCTCCACTTCACACTTACACAGACCTCCCAACTAGACCTCCTTGAAGCTGCTGGTGCTCGTGCTAAGGAAGGAAAGTCCTCCTCCACCTACCCCTCAGAGGCTGCGTGCACGGGAGCCAGGTCTGGTCCTCAATGTGGAACTCAGATTCTAAAAAGGAATGAGACTGGTATACGGTGGCTGGACAGGGAGGGGGGTGGTCTCTGCTGTTCTGCACAGTAGGGGGCATCATTAACTCAAAATCAAACACAGAATGAATCTGAGATGTTTCTGCTGGAGCCTGCTTGAGTTGCATCATGGGACTTCACTGCAGCATTGGGTCTGAAGGCACGATATGCACACATTGCAGCACACAGTACACATGCTACTGCACCACAGGAGGCCAAGGAAGGCTGCCTGAAACGGCTCAGCTCAGATCCAAGGCTGCTTTATGCTGCTGTTATGAGCTGCAAGGTGTCAACTCTGTACGTGAAGGTTTTCACACTGGTGAGAACAGAATGATTTGACCACAGAAAACAATGGCATTTGCTATTTCCTTTCTGCTGTCCTTCCTCATATCATCTGGGATCAGCGTATCTCTGCATTTGATGGTGTTAGACAAACAAGCATAGCCATCTCATTAGACAATTCTGCCCTTGCCTTTAGCACATGGAAAGTGTGTATGTTTACAAAAGAATTGTTTTAAAATAATTTCTGGTTTATTGTCAGCAAATGTTTCATTTGTATATCTGTTTTATAGCCTTGTGACCCAGAGTCACATAAAATTTTCTTGAGCAAGAAGAGTCACAAACAGAAGCCCTGCTGAACCATGTCTGTGGCCTCCTTCTGGCCATGCAGCCCACAGAGCTGAGACTCAGCTGCTGCCAACAATTGAGAGAGTACAGAAACAAATGTCACTGGGCTGGACAAGGACCAAAACACAATCCCTATGGGACATATATCACTTTGTACCATTGTTAAGTTGAAAACATAGTTAATCTGGGAACTAGATATTGATAATATACTGAAATAAGTCCACACACATAATCCAGAAGAACATATACCAAAATACTAGCTGTGTTTATCACGATGATTAGGATTTGAAAGATGCTAATATTTTCTGGACGATTCACCACAGTATTTTGCTATTTGATTGTGAACATATGATACCATTAGGATAAGAACATACAAGATTATATGCAATTTAAGAAGTTAACTTTGACCTGTTCCCTAAAGCCATAGAATGTGAAAAACTCTTTGAAGCGTCTTTACCATCTAAACCCAAAGGGGTCAGTGATTCCCTCTGGATGTAACTAACTGGAGTAGCCTGGTAGAGGTTCATGGTGTGTCCACTGATCTTCTTCCTGCACTTATGGTGCCCTGCTCAGACATGAAATCTGGGGGCCATGTCTTCAGAAGTTGTGTTAGTAATGAAGCCCCCTGCCTTGGGTGCCACAATTTATGTGGAAGCAAAGTGATAATGAAACATGCTAAGATTCTTCTCTCTCCCTCTCCCTTCCTCCCTCTTCAGTTCCTTCAGTTCTACTTATAGGATTTGAAATTAGACCTTTAGTTTTCTTAAAGGCACATCTGATCTCCTGCAAAATGATAATCCAAAACCAATTCATCTACCTTCCTTCCATTTGTCTTTTATCTGGCCATCCATCTACTCACCTGACCATCTATCCATCCATCTGTCCATCCATCCATCACTTCATCCATCCATCTGTCCATCCGTCCATCCGTCCATCACTTCATCCATCCATCCATCTGTCCATCCATCCATCACTTCATCCATCCATCCATCCATCCATCCATCCATCCATCCATCCATCCGTCCATCCGTCCATTCATCTGTCCATCCATCCATCTGTCCATCCATCTGTCCATCCATCCATCCATCCATCCATCCATCCATCCATCCATCCATATCTTGCTTTCTGGCTGGTCTGGTTAGCAACATGGCTTTCTACATCTCTGACTGGCCTGTATTGCCATCATTTTGTCTAGCTATTGGGCCAGTAGAGAGTTTGTTAGGTTTTTCCCTCTTCTCAAGGAACAATACTACATGATCACATGACCCTAAAGGACAGCTCTAAAAAAATATGTATTTTCTTTTCTCTTTGCAGTTGAATTCTTGTTACCAGAATGGGGAAACAGAACAGCAAGCTGCGCCCTGAAGTCATGCAGGACTTACTGGAAAGCACAGACTTCACAGAACATGAGATCCAGGAATGGTACAAAGGTTTCTTGAGAGACTGCCCCAGTGGACATTTATCAATGGAAGAGTTTAAGAAAATATATGGGAACTTTTTCCCTTACGGGGATGCTTCCAAATTTGCAGAGCATGTCTTCCGCACCTTTGATGCAAACGGTGATGGGACAATAGACTTTAGAGAGTTCATCATAGCCCTGAGTGTGACATCAAGGGGCAAGCTGGAGCAGAAGCTGAAGTGGGCCTTCAGCATGTATGACCTGGATGGTAATGGCTACATCAGCAAGGCAGAAATGCTGGAGATTGTACAGGTAAGGACCCTGGCCTGTTAGAGAGAGAAGCATGAATGTCACAAGAAAAACCCAGAAGTTACCTGGGAGAGCATGGGACTAAGTTTGTAAACTGGTGTTTTGCCAGGGCAGTTAGTTTGACCCACTTGGTGTTTTTTGAAAAGTTCGAATTCACATGCACAGAAATTGTATAAAAACCTACATTGGTTGGGATCTCTTGAAAACTCAGGAGCTCAGCTTTACTGCCTGCACATTCCTGCCTATTAGCAGTTGTCCATACTTTGGGGTGATTACTATACTGCAGAGAGGCAGGGCTCTTCTGTTGGCCATCCTTGTTACATTCTTCCCATTGATCAATATAAAAACCTGCTCAGACATGAAATCTGGGGGCCATGTCTTCAGAAGTTGTGTTAGTAATGAAGCCCCCTGCCTTGGGTGCCCACCTGCACTTTTCAGGGACCATCTCTTAGTCAAGAGTCAACATAAGCAATGTCTTCACCTGTAAAATGGAGCTGCATGCCATGGGGTTGTATTAAGTTTATATATAACTCTCCATTTTAAACACTGTCTTAGTTGCTGTTCTGTTTCTGTGAAAAGATACCATGACCAAGACAACTCTTATAAAAGAACACATTTAATTGGGGGCTTGCTTACAGTTTTGAAAGGTTAGTCCATCCATCATGGTAGAAAGCAGACAGGTATGGCACTGGAGCAGTAGCTGAGAGCTTTATATCCTGAAGGCAGAAAGGAGAGAGAGAGAGAGAGAGAGAGAGAGAGAGAGAGAGAGAGAGAGAGACTAAGCCTGGTATAAGTTTTTGAACCATCAGAGCCACCCAAGTGAGACAACTGCTCCAACAAGATGACACCTCCTATGGACAAAGAGTTTAAACATATGTATGAACCTATGTTAGGGTGCCATTCTCATTCAAACTATCACAAATGTCTAGCCCAGGACCAACCACATAAAAGATAATTGTCATTAATTTACAACTTTGTATACTCTTGAGCAAGAGCAGTGTCTGGACTCTTTGTCTGGAAGCTTTGTCCCTTCCAGGATGCAAATATAGAGGGCTTCATCATTTTACTAAGAGACACTGTGTTTGGCCTCCCAGAACCACTCGCTGAGAGTAGCTTCACTGATGCAAACAGGAGAGAGCCATGTTGGTGGCTATGGCAGCCTGCTAAGTAGCGGGTGGGACCCACAGACAGACTAAGGAGATTCAGGACTCAGGAGAGTTTAGGAGGGCTTCAGCTGAAGGCACTATTAAGGACTAAGTAGGTGACAGATCCAACAAGAGCTGACTGCCATTCAAGGCATAGGCAGGTAAGGGAAGCATCTGTCAGCAGGGAGTCAAGAGAGTGGGTTTTGGTTTCTTGGAGGGCTCAGCTCAGAGGTCACATTTATCCCAGAACATTTGGGTAGATGTCCTACTGAGATAGAGCTGCTGCCCTGGAAAAATGGTGTTGTGGAGATGGGAGGGAGTATAACAAGGAGATGAAAAGACTCAGCTGTTGGTAGGAATTGAGTTAGGGTAGAGTGCAGCTAGCATGCAGGGAACAATGGAAACCAGACAGAGCTGAAAAGACTACTATCGAGTTGTGACTGAACCTTACAGGTGGATGGAGGATGGAGCCTGCATGGGCAGTTAAAGGGATGGTATAACTGTACCTTTTTGGCTACTTCATTGAGTTCTTATATCTACCACCCTTCTCCACCCTTATTCCGCCCTAATCCCTTCCAACCTAACACAGGTAGGAGAGAAAGAAGGATAGAGGGGAAAGGGGACATAGACTGCTTTAGACCATTTCCTGCTAATGAGGAGTATCAAGTTTGAAGGGGTAGTTCTGATGCTAAGGTCCTGTTCCCCAATTGGTTCTTGATCCTAGCCACCAATGAATAGGCAGGGGTAGAAAAGGCAGAACTTTTGGGTCCCCACAGGCAAGCTAGCAGACAAAGGGAAGAGAGATAGAAGGATATTCACCATGCTTCAGAGGGAGAAAAGGTGACCAGCCATGTGAGATCTTGGCCAGAGCAGCCATAGGCCATTTCTCCAGACAGTAAATTAGAAACTCAACTAAATCTGAGGGCAGTTTTGGGTTGCTGAACAAGGAGAAGGTAACTGAGCCACTGAAGTTGAGGGTGGATTTAGGTACTGAGCTAAGAGCATTGGGAAGGGCATGCTAGTCATGGGAGATTAGAAGCACTTAGCAATTGAGCCATTAGGCATGTTAAAAATTAAGTTAGTGTGTGTTGTTTTTTCATCTGCAGATCTGAGGGAACCTGGGGGTGGGGGTGGGGAGTGGTAGTGTGATCTGCCCAGATCTTAAATCGAGGTAGAAAAAACTACATGCTACAAAATTCTCTGGGGTAATTCCAATCTTTGGGAGGCTAATTCACTTCTTCCCGAGATCATCCCTACTGTCCCTAAAGGACCAGAATGGCAATGGTTATTTTGTAACACTGAATTTTGGGGATAGAGCAAGAAGTTTAACTGTCAATCCTACAGCAGCATTGCCTTCAGTAGTGTGCATGAGATCAGCAATACTTTGTTGTGGATTTTCTCTCTGTTTGTTATCTCCTGGCTGACCAGAAGGAAAAGGCTTGTATTTTTTAACTGTGAGGTCTTGAGCTGGCAGGGCCACCATTTTGTTTCCTAATGGCAAGAGATCACCGTGTGTCTCCCTCCTGGATTCAGTAGTCCGATGGTGTCCCTGCCACGGCATCTGCACACCCTGGAAAGCCTAGGTTTTGTTTTGTTTTGTTTTGTTTTGTTTTGTTTTGTTGTTTTGTTTTTCCTGGTTTATATCTCAGGAACCCATTGCTGTTAGAAATAGCTTGTTCCCTTCTCTGGAGGGAAAGCACCATATTTCTCACAGTTAATGCACCAACATTTTGATATCTGGCTCAGAAAGTACTGTATTTCTCACAGTTACTGCACCAGAAAATTCGAGTTCTGAGATTTATACCAGCTTAGTCAAAAGTTCTTTGTAAATGGCTGAATTCACTGAAATTAAAGCACGGGGTATTTTGGTATCTGAGAGCTTTAGCTTGTCCTATGATACTGGCAGGATGCTCATGAGAGCCAATATCAGCCATGTCCCTCATCCACTCATCCACTGCTGCTGCTCATGCCTTTAAGGGTCTAATCACTCTTACATTCTGTACCCATATTCTCAAATGCCAAGGTCTCTACCAATACCTGTCTGGCATCAGGGCCTGATATGGCTTTGTTTACAGCTGAAACCAATCTTTACAAGAAATCTGTGAAGGCTTCCCCAGAGCCTTGTACAATCTTAGTGAATGAGGTGGATCTATTCCCAGACTCCTCAGCTTTGTCCCAAGCTCTTAAAGTCACCAAGTGGCATTGCTCTTTAACAGCATCATCAAATCAAATCTGTTCTTGTAGGTCAGCATACCACCCTTCACCAAGCAATTGATTTTTAACAATACTCATTCCCCTTGCTCTATTTCATTGTTCAATATTCAAGACTTCCTTCTCCACCACGTTAACCACTGTTAACTACTGACTAGCCTCTAGCACAGCTGCTATCAAACCTTTCTAGTCTTGGGGAATAACTCTATTTTGGGTAGCCCAGTTACTTAATATTTGTTTAACATAAGGAGGATGAATTCTATAGGAAACTATAGCCTCTGTAAAACACTCAGACCTATCATTTCTATAGGAGGCCATGCTATCTCATCATAATCGTGATCAGCACCATTAACAAGACCTATCATTTCTATAGGAGGCTATGCTATCTCATCATAATCGTGATCAGCACCATTAACAGGCATGTGCCGCACAATTACTGGGAAAAATGATGGTGGCTTCATAACCCCAGACCCCTCCTCTGGAAGCACAGTTGGCTCAAGATTAACCCTTTCTCTCAAGACAGACTGGGTTTGTTGTTGTTGTTGTTGTTGTTGTTGTTGTTGTTTTAATCCTGTCACCCTGCATGACCTCCTGCTCCTCCTAGCTCCTCACCCTGCCCAGGGATTGTGGGCACTTGAAACTGTAAGTGCATGGCACAGAACAGGATACAACCTGCCTTCTAGTACAGTTTGCACCCCTCCTTCATCCTTAGGGAAGCTCCTACCCTTGGTCACCAGGTCAGAACCTTTTCGCTCCCCTTTTTCTGGTGCTACTCACTTCCCGAGTGCTCTGATCTCTGTCTGTAACCTCTGCAGTAGCACGGCAGCCCTTTCAAAACTGAGAGAATAGAATAGCCTTCTGTTTTTCCCATATCATCCATTTCTTGTTTCTCAGGCCCCTCCATATCCCCTTGCAACTTTTCTAATTGCTCAGCATTCTCCCAACCTTTTCTGAGATACAATATAGGAAGGAGAACGAGGAGAAAGAAGAGGAGGAGGAGGAGGAGGAGGAGGAGGAGGAGGAGGAGAAAATAATAATAATAATAATAATAATAATAATAATAATAATAATATCCCCTCTGGGAAAAAAATTAAACTTTTTGGTGACCTCCTAAAGCAAGGTCTCTATCAATACCTGTCTCCTCTCCTGCTGCTTCCTGTATCATCATCATTAAAGATGGTTTCCCATTCATCCTAACTCACATCTGGGCACCATTGTAACCATACTTTTTGGCTGTCTTATTAGGTTCTTATATCTACCACCCTTCTCCACCCCAATCCCTTCCAATCCCCCAACACTAGATAGGAGAGAAAGAAGGTTAGAGAGGAAAGGGACATAGATCTCTTTAGACCAGTTCCTGCTGATTAGAGGTGTTGAGTTCCTTGGGTTAAGTCCTAACTTCATTGCCAGGATATACAATTTCTTCTTGTTGTCTCTTTGCTCACAACCAATCAACAGACCTCAACAGCAGCAACTGACAGCAGCAGGGGGAGCAAACGCTGCCCAGACCCTCTTGGGGCTCTCACATTCATACCCTCTAAAGAGTCCCCAGAATTCCAAAGGTAAACTATCTGCAGCTGGCAAAAAATCATATTCCTCCAAGAGCACAAATCCTCGTTAATGGCTATGGACAATATGAAGCAGCCTCATATCCCATTCCTGGGATTAAAACAAAAACATCATCACATAACATCTGGATTTTTTTTCTTTTTTGGTTTTTCGAGACAGGGTTTCTCTGTATAGCCCTGGCTGTCCTGGAACTCACTTTGTAGACCAGGCTGGCCTCGAACTCAGAAATCTGAAACCAAAATTCTCACTACAGGACATCATAAGCATTGATAAGATGCCAATGCAGGGGTCTCAAGTGACATCTCCTCACCCAGAAATACTTCTGCCAAGCATTTCTCTTTTATACATACTACCAGCATCTTTCTTTTTTCTTTTCTTTTTTTTTTTTTTTTTTTTTTTTTTTTTTTTTTTTTTTTTTTTTTTTTTTTTTGAGACAGGGTTTCTCTGTGTAGCCCTGGCTGTCCTGGAACTCACTCTGTAGACTAGGCTGGCCTCGAACTCAGAAATCTGCCTGCCTCTGCCTCCCAAGTGCTGGGATTAAAGGCGTGCGCCACCACCGCCAGGCTTTGTGTGTGTGTGTGTGTGTGTGTGTGTGTGTGTGTGTGTGTGTGTCTTTCTCTTCCACAGGAGGGTAATGATATAAAAAGGTTATATCAAAAATAATCCCTTGGTGATATAGATCTTAAGCAGAAATAAAGGCTGTGGCCCTTCCTCGGCAGAGGGAGACATTTAATGTAAAATATGGGCAAATAATGGGGTGGACTTGAGAGACAGTTCAGCAGTTAAAAGCACTGACTGCTGAACCAGAAGACCTGAGTTCAATTCCTAGCACCCACATGGTGGTTCGCAACTGTCTGCAACTCCAGTCACAGGAGATACAATGTCCTTTTCTGGCTTCCACAGGCTTTGCAAACACAGGACAAACATGCAGGCAAAACACCCATACACATACAATAAAACAAAAACATTAAAAGAAAATAATGGTATCCCATCCGATCTACCAATGAATTTTTTAATTTTTAAAAATTTTCTTTGTGGATAGGATAATTTCTTCAATGACATATTTCTTGATATTTCTAATATGATAATTTTAAATTGCATATTTAAATTGCCCTCTTACTATACATTAAAAACATCCAATTAATTCCAAAACCAAAACGCTTCTGTAATGTAATTTTCTATCTTGCAATTTTCTTAGCATAGTAACACACGTATTTTTGTTTATAAAAAATGTCTTAGGCCGGGCGTGGTGGCGCACGCCTTTAATCCCAGCACTCAGGAGGCAGAGGCAGGTGGATTTCTGAGTTCGAGGCCAGCCTGGTCTACAGAGTGAGTTCCAGGACAGCCAGGGCTATACAGAGAAACCTTGTCTCGAAAAACAAACAAAACAAAACAAAACAAAACAAAAAAAGTCTTATAAAAGTGTTTAATAAAATAGTCGATGACTATATAATACTATAGTATATTATAATTACTTAATTTTCTACTGTTGTATATTTAGGCCACTTCCAGTTTTTATTATTAGACAATTATGGTTTACCTTTTTCTTTTTCTTCCTGAGACAGGGTTTCTCTGTGTAGCCCTGGCTGTCCTGGAACTCACTCTGTAGACCAGGCTGGCCTCGAACTCAGAAATCAGCCCACCTCTGCCTCCCAAGTGCTAGGATTAAAGGCATGCGCCACCACTGCCCGGCATGGTTTATCTTTTAAAAATAAAATAAACCAATAATCTTTCTATATAAAATGCTGCCAGGGTTATTTTTTTAGAATGGAATCCCAATAACTGGGTCAAAGGGCATGAGTATGTCTAAGATCTCTTGATACAGCCTGTCAAAATATTTATTTTTAATACCTCCACAAGCATATGCCATCTCCACATCATTTACACCTTAGCTGGTCCTTAGTCTTTGCTAGTTGAACAAAAATTAAAATTCCAAGGTTAGATTTGGGTTAGATTTCTGTAACTACAGCACGTGTGAAACAATTGTGGAAGGACTCACAAAGACTGTGACTTTGCTGTGACTTGCACTTTTGGAGATTTTCACTGGATCTGTGGGTCTGACCTGTGGTGATGAGACATCACATCCAGGTCGGGAGCTGGATCTGTGGGTCTGACCTGTGGTGATGAGACATCACATCCAGGTCGGGAGTATGAAGCAGAGAAAAATACTCCTCTCAGAGCCAGAAAGCAAGAGAAAGAGGAGAGGACTAAGGTCTCCTCTGAGGACTCACCTTCCTTCCCATTACCTGAAGACTTCCCCACTACACCCCACCTCTTAAATACTCTACCACCTGTCAGGAGTGCCACAGGCTCAGGACTAAATCTTCAGACACAGGTCTTTGAGAGCACTTAATATTCACTTGTAGCTTTCCTCCTATGTAGGCTCTTTGGCTGTCATGTTTTTTAAGTTTTATTATTATCTGGTACTTAGAAGAGAACAGGGGACTTTGTGTACCTCATATCTTACTTTACCTCTCCATCTTGGAAGGCTGGGCTCTACCCTTGGAAGAGTACAAAAGAGCTGTTCTCATTTTGTACAAAAGTTCCTGACTGGAATCTGAAATAGAATTGTCCACAAGCTACATTATTATCTCCTGACATTGTTTTGCCCAAGCTTACTGCTGGGTTTTGCGGCCATTGTTGATGAACTTGTAGATACCAAGACTGGAAGGGAACTTCAGAGCACCTGAGCTTAAGGAACCGCAGTGAAACTGTGTGATCTTCCACAGCCCAACAAGGCCCTGGCAAGGGGAACAGCGTTCAGGAGAGAAACATTGTCCTCAGGCCTTGGAATGTGGTTTGGAAGGGAAAGTGGGAGGACAACAGGGACAGGCAGAGGATGCCTGTAAACACCCCACCCTGGGTGGGGGATGGGGTGGGGGGAGTGGAGAGGAGTCTTCCAGAATGTTCAGTACAGAACACCAAGCCTGGTAAGCAGGGAGAAGATGTGTTCAATCTGGTAGAGGCACGCTCTTCACTGTAAAGTGCGTTTCCCAAGCCACTCACAAGCCCTCTGTCATAAGTGTCCATATGTGAACTTCAGACAGGCCTATGTAATCTTGAGGTGCTTAAGAAACCTGCCAATAAAAGACTAAAATATCCTCAACTGCTTTATACACCTCCATACCCTTGATGGTTAATATTCATGATTGCAAATACCACGGGCACCCTGAAGTGACTTCAGATCATCAAAGAGATTAAATTAAATTTTAAGCCATTTTCATAGGAAGGGATCCTTTCAAGCTGACAATCCAGTATTCCGTCGCATTCTTATGCTAATTCCTATTTTTCAATTATTTGGGATGAATTGGAATTCAGTGTAGGATCTCATTGAGCTCCACATTCCTTTTTTTAAAATCTTTTGTTCCCTCTCCTTTTCAAAGCCCAAGCTCCTCTAGGCCTTGTCACTATGAGGGAAGCCTGAGGTGGGGATGTTCTTGCCTTTGTGCTTTCTATTTAAGAAAACTCATTTATTTCAAAGCAGTCACTGTTGAGTTTCTGTGGTGAGTTTGTATAAACAGCTGTTTGGAAGCAGTGAGTGGAGGTGGGGCCAGCTGTGGCCCAGGAGCACCACAAACTAAGGGTCTCATTGTTAAAGTCCCACTTGTATCTTAATGACAGGCTCTGAATGCAGTTTCCTAGCTGAATACCCCATCTCTTCAAGACTCAGCAATTTAAACCATTTAATGTGTGTGTTTGGGGGGGTGGCAGTGGAGGTGTAAACTTATGACCATTTACCTACAAACACTAACAGTTGGTCAGGGTGTAGAGCAAGGTGAGAATGAGTCTTTAATTAGGCTTTGCAAGAGATAAAGGGAGGGATGCTCTTCAGAAATCCTTCATTTGTTGTACTTAGATATTTCCTGTGCCTTAGTTTCGGTAGCCACAGAATTTGTGACCAAAAGCTAGACTTCTTTTGTTTTTCCGATATTGGTAGGAAAGACTAGAATTTACCACACCACTATGAATTCTGTGTTGAATTAGTCTCTACGGCTGCTGCAACGTGAAGTATCAAACCTCATGGTTTACGATCCAAGGGAACCTGGGCAGGAAATTAAGGTGGGGTAGCAAAAATTACATGCTACAATTTAGTAACTTGACAGTGAAATGAACAAACTATCTAGTTCCTTCTGGAGTGAGTGTGGTATCTTTTTGTCTATCAAAATTTTGGTCTGTAGACTTAAGGTTTTTATCAGCTTTGGAATATTTTTAGTACTTATGCCTTTGAATCTTCCTCCCCTCGTTCAGTCTTTAAGGATGGACATACTATACAGCCCAAAGCCTGCAAACAATACACTAGTGTGCTGCATTGCAGATATTACATTTTCTCCTCCCTTTGATCTTAGGTAACTACATCAGAGCTTGTTTTACGGAAAGATCTGATTCACCATCAATCTCACTCTGTATTTTCCACGTCAAACATTGAAGCTTTCATCAGTAGAAGTTCTACATAGGTTCTTCCTAATGCCTATAGGTTCTTCCCCTGTCTATTTTGGTGATATCTGGAGCACAGTTCTTGTATCTGTTTCCACGGTCTTCTGCTAATTATAACGTTTATGTCAGTTCTAGGTCACTTAATGGATTTTTCTCCTCTGTCCTTCTGTATAGAATGATACTGTCTCCATGTGTGACTGCTCATTTTTTATTGGGCACCAGACATTGTGAATTTTACACTGTTGAGAGTTGAATATTTTTAAAATATAACTATCCTTACGCTTTGTTCTGAGATGTAGTTAAGTTGCTTGGAAACAGCTTGAACTTCCCAGATCTTGCTTTTAAAATTTGATAGGTGACACAGAGCAGGGCTCATTGGGAACTAATTATTCTCCGCTGCTGAGGTAAGACACTGGGCCTCACAAATCAAGAAGTTTTCCATGGATGCTGCAAACAGACACTCGGTTTGACCTACTCATCCCTTCACTTGACTCTTTCCACCAGGTCTTTGGTAGCTCTCATCATCTGCACAGGGACTCAGCTGGATACCCAAAGGGACTGATTACAGCTCTCAGGAGTTCTCTCTTTGTGGTTTTCTCCTTTGTTCTAATCTGTCTTTGAACACTAAGCTCTAAGCACTGGTCTGTCCCGCTTTTGAATTCTGTCACCAGGGACCCTACTATGTTCATTCCATGTTAGTCCCTTGCATGTGTCACAGCAGCACACGGGAACTGTCCAAGGCTTTCGTTTGCAGTTCCTCAGGAATCACTGTCCTTGGCTGCCTAATTTAAGCTGTGGTTCTATGTATATTGTCTTTTAAAAATTAAATAATTCTTCAGCCACTTCATGCACGTATCTAATCCACTCTGACTACTCTCAAACCTCACGCTCTCGTCTCTCCTCCCCAGCCTCACTCCCACCCCTCAGTGGTTTTCCCACGTTCATGCCTTTTTCTTTTGTTTTGTGACCCATTGGGTTTAACAGGCGCCATTCATGTAACAGGTCTTGCCTTTGGGACTTTGTTGGTGGTGGCTTTAGATGGGAGGTTAATCCCGTCCCTAAACATCCTGGCCTGAAGCAACATCAGCTGTTCCCATTTTCACATTCAATCTGAATACCTGTTCCTCTGCCTTCTGTACTGTGAGTTTCTTGACCTGGACCATACTTTCCCTTTCTAAAATCTAAAGGATGTCATTCAGACTCTGCCCTTATCACAAAACTAGCATACATTTATCAACGGGAGCAAGTACTGGGCTCCAAAGTATACACAGATAAATAAATAGCCTGTATTGATGCAATACAGACAGCACTGGGAAGAGAAATGTCATGGAGAAGCATCATGGGTTGTGGATGATTAGTTCTGCCAAAAAGAAGAGGGAAAAGAACAGAAGACACCAGAAGAGAAAGCTAGCATCAGACACAGTCTAGGCTCAGAGAGAATTTTCTTGGGATGCTAATTTTATAAATGTTTTGTAATACAAATATTGTCAAACCAGTTTGGAAAATGCTGGATTCAACAGGCCTCCAAAGGTATCTTGAGTGCAGGAATTCTTGGAGCCTTTTAACACATGCACTGTGCTATTTCAAGCAGTTTCCTGCCCTGTTTGAGTGATGGCTGGTCTTAGAACATCTTGAAATACACATTTCTTTTTTATTCTTCAGACACACAAGAAGAGGCCATCAGATCCCATTACAGATGTTTGTGAGCCACCATGTGGCTGCTGGGAATTAAATTCAGTACCTCTGGAAGAGCAGTCGGTGCTCTTAACCACTGAGCCATCTCTCCAGCCATGAAAGACACATTTCTTAAAAAGAGCTTTAGGAGCCAGGTGGTAGTGGTTCACACATTTAATGTCAGCACTCGTGAGGAATGGGGCAGTCAGATCTCTGGGTCTGAGGCCAGCCTGGTTTATATAGAGAGTTCTAGGACAGCTAGGGATACACAGAGAAACTATCTTGAAAGAAGAGGAAGAAGAAGAAGAGGAGGAAGAAGAAGAGGAGGAGGAGGAGAACAAAAGAAGATACCACACATGAGAAGGTGTGGGATAGAGAGAATAGCCACCATGTAGGAGCCAGAGAATAGTGGCCCTGAAAGGGGGGCCTAACTGAGTCAAGGGCAGCAAAGATGGAATATAGAGGTTTGGGTTTTTTCAGGTCTATCACTAGATACAGGCTTCCTGCCTGTACTCTCATGGATTCAGTTCATTAGCATTCCTCATTATGGATTTAGGGCTTTGCTGCACAATGAATTCCTGGGACAAAACTTCTGTCCAGAACACAACACAGAACAAGTCAGTAGGTGTCAGAAATATGTAATCAAATAAACCTGCAGCTGACAAGTTCCTATGATGGGAATTTTCCACAATTATTTAAAGAGTTGTGATTCCAAAGTATCTTCTGGGTGTTTGTAATTATATTCACAGATTAATGCTACATCCAGCATTACCCAGATAGGATCCTTCTGCTGTGAACTATGATGAATGCAGAGATTTATGGCTGCTCACAGTACAAGGCCAAGGGACACCCAAGTGCTTAATTCAGAAGGACACCTATAGCACCCCCTCTACGCTCAGAGCATTGTGGAATGTGGGAGAAAAGAGTGCGGGAGCCAGATAGTGAGAAGAAGGAATGGAAATGCAATACTGAGGTCATGCACAGCCACAGCAACCATGGTCTGTGTCCCAACTCTACAGCTACCTGCACAAGACAGGATCCCTCACCAGCACAGGAACAGAAGGGAAGTCAGTGGGCCCATCCCCCATTCTCCTCAACTTTTGGCTACTGGCAGACCAAGGGAGAGAGGCAGTCATTGGTTCACATTAATACTCACATTTGAGCCTAGAGGACTCCAGTGGAGTCTGAAACCCCGAATCCCACAGACAGCCCTGTTTAAACCCTGTGGGTCACAAGACAAACTCCAAGTTGTAAAGGTGAGAAAGAGACTTGTAAAAAGGAATATTTCAGGGGAGTGTAAGGGAGATGAGAGAGGTAGGACAGAGGGGGGATGGCTGAAATACATTATATACGTATATGGAATTATTAATTTTTAAATAAAAATTACAAATATAAAAAAATTGTATAAAGTAAAGAAAGAGAAGAAGAAGAAGAAGAAGAAGAAGAAGAAGAAGAAGAAGAAGAAGAAGAAGAAGAAGAAGAGCAAGAACAAGAAAAGAGGTTTAGGGAAAGCAGTGCTTGTCCAGCCTATGCTATACCTTTAATTTCCACATACTTTCTTCTATACATCATTGAATGTCTATCACCCTTAAATTAATAAAAAGGTATTATGCGAGGCCCTTCTAATGGTAAGCGACTGTGTACGAAGCAGAAGTCAATGTATGAATCTGGGCTTATGATCTTCAAGGATCTCTGGCTCATAAAGAGAAAAATATGCTAAGTGGATTCAGACCCTACTTTTAGCAGGAAAAAAACTTACAGGTTATTTTTTTCCTAAGTAAAAAGCTTCATGAAATGTACTATATGAATGAAATGTCTTGCTTGGAAAGGGAGTAAGAAAGGATGAAGAAACGGCTGACTGGGTAAAGAATCTGGCTGCTTTTCCAGAGGATACAGGTGGGTTCCCAGTCCCCACATGGCAACTCACAGGATTCTGTAACTCTAGTCCCAAGAGTTCTGACACCATCTTCTGGCTTCCATGATCATCAGGCAAACACTTATAGACATAAATAAAAACCTTTTAAATAATAAAAAAATAAAGAAAGGGGGATGTGAGTGCAGCTCCCTTGTCAGTAACAGAGCACCGCGAAGGACACCATTTATTTACTTTCCAACTGAACATGACAGGTGATTTGTATCGGTCCAGACATGTAGGCACTGGTTGAAATTTTAAAAATATCTCCAAAAAAAATTTCATTGTCTCTTATCCTGGTATACAAATCTTTCTAAGCAGGGCGCTGTTTCTTAGCTATGATCCACCAACAAACATCACTGCTCAGTTTCTTCGACTTAGTCTGCTATCAGAGAGCCCTGAATATCGGATTTAGGATTTAGGAAGATCCTAAATTTTCTGGTGGAAAGAGTCACTTCAGTTTCCTTCAGAGAAAATGACTTGACTCTTAAAATTGTGCCTGTTCTCAGTTGGCCACGACCGTCAATCAGATGTGATTCTTTCCTGTGAGCATCCAAAACGTTGCTCCTTCAGGAAGGAAGGAGGGGTAAATGGAGGGAGGGAGGAGGAAAGGGAGAAAGGACCACAAAGAAGGAGGCATCCAGCCACAATGAGGAACTGCTCTGAGCCTACCAGGGAACAGCCCCAGCTGGGCTTCTGAGTGTCCCAAAGAACAAGAACAGGACCCTTGTAGCTTAATTAAAAACAGGCCAACTCTGCCAGGCCCTGCTGGGAGATCCTGACACTGCTAAAAATAAGATGCGGAAGTAGCTCGTTTCCTCCACGGTTCAATCCCACTAAGTTTGGGAGAAATGATGCTAATAAAAGACACAATTTGCCCCAGAGACTGCCTGGGGCTGTGTCTTGTCTCCCTAGGCTCTCAGACGGAGATGGAAGCTCAGCAGTGGTCAGTGTTAGTTGTTCCTGCTATAGGGAAGGGAAGAGCAGCAGCATTCCCCAAGGGTGGCCTTGTGTGACCCGCAACACTCGGACCGGTCGGTCGGCACAGATGTGCTCTACCCTGGTAACAACCACAGTAGAAACTTGGCTTGGGAAACAGTCCACTAATCCTATTGGCTAATTGATGCAAAGAACAAATCTAATCTAATTGCCTTAACAAAGCCATCTGGAAAGGCGAGCCTTTTAAAGGAAGCCTCACCTTCCACACATCCATGTGCCCAGTTTGCAGCTGCTGGTGATGCAGTCTTGGGAGGTGTCTTAGTCAGGGTTTCTATTCTTGCACAAACATAATGACCAAGAAGCAAGTTTGGGAGGAAAGGGTTTATTCGGTTTACACTTTCCACATTGCTGTTCATCACCAAAGGAAGTCAGGACTGGAACTCAAGCAGTGCAGGAAGCAGGAGCTGATGCAAAGGCCATGGAGGGATGTTCCTTACTGGCTTGCTTGACTTCCAGTCCTGACTTCCTTTGGTGATGAACAGCAGTATGGAAGTGTAAGCTGAATAAACTCTTTCCTCCCCAACTTACTTCTTGGTCATGATGTTTGTGCAGGAATAGAAACCCTAACTAAGACAAATTGGTACCAGCATAGTAGGGTATTCCTGTGACAGCCTGACCATGTTTTGGGGAGGACTGTGGAAGGACTTTGGAACTTTGGGCTAGAAGATCTATTCGGTGTTAAGAACTCTGTGGGATGTTGTGTAGGAGCTTGGAAGATAATGTTGAGAACAGTGCAGAAGATGGAGGCCTGGCTTGTGAAATTTCAGAGGGAAGATTAAAGACTCTTTTCAGGGCCATTGCTATTTTGATTGTGAAGATTCTGTGGTTCTGGTTAGCTGGAGCTGAAGAATCAGCTGTGATTAACAAGATACCAGAACTACTAAAGCAAAACCTTTGCATTACTGGGACTATTGATGCTGGTGAGCTGGAGCTAAGAAATTAGCGGTGATTAAGAAGAGACCAGCACCGAGCATGGTGGCACAGGCATCTAATGCCAGCATTCAGGAGGCAGAGGCAGGTGGATTTCTGAGTTCGAGGCCAGCCTGATCTACAGAGTGAGTTCCAGAACAGCCAGGGCTATACAGAGAAACCCTGTCTCGAAAAACCAAAAAAAAAAAAAAAAAAAAAAAAGAAGAAGAGACCAGCATCATTGAGGTGACATCTTCTGGGAAGTGTTTTCTGAGAGCACAGAGGCTGTGCTCCAGAGATAGCCAAGGTTGTACCTTGTGCTGTGGCTGGACTTGGTAATGTATAAGAGTCACCCAGGTGGTACAGGTTTTGAAGGCATGAAGGGGTCATGCAGAGCAGCTGAGGCTCAGCATTGTGAGAGGCCATGGAAGCCCATTGGAGAAGGTGCAGCTTCAGTTGCAATTGATGGCCCAGGACTTAAGAGGTCATGCAAAGGAGTTGAGGCTTGGCACCATGAAGAGAGCCTATGAGAGGCTATTGGTGAAGCCTAGTTACAGCAGAAGACAGCAGTGTTTTGTAGATGCCAGACCACCAAAAACAACAACAGCAGTGGAGTACAGGCAGCTGGAGCCTAGAAGACAAGGTGTGTGCTACAAAGGACAGGGCTGGAGAAGTGACCCAAGCCCTTGGAGGAGCCCAGAAGATTGTGAGTTGGATCCCAGACATTGGACAGTTGGAGTTTAATTTTTGCTTTTGATTGTGAGTGTGCCCTGATATTTTTCCCTCTTGAAGGAAGAAAATATTTTAGTGCAGCCCACAGTTAAGAAACTTTGAATTTTAAAAGATATTGGATTTTAAAAGGATTGAACTTTTAATATGTAAGGACTGTGGAACTGTTAAAGTTGTTTAGATCTTGGGGATGAATAAGAAAGTAAGGGTTGAGGCTTACTAGTGATAGGTTTGTGTGTCAAGTTGACAAGGGTCAATTGTACTGGCTAGTTTTGTGTCAACTTGACACAGCTGGAGTTATCACAGAGAAAGGAGCTTCAGTTGGGGAAATGCCTCCATGAGATCCAGCTGCAAGGCATTTTCTCAATTAGTGATCAAGGGGGGAGGTCCCCTTGTGAGTGGTGCCATCCCTGGGCTGGTAGTCTTGGGTTCTATAAGAGAGCAGGCTGAGCAAGCCAGGGGAAGCAAGCCAGTAAGTAACATCCCTCCATGGCTTCTACATCAGCTCCTGCTTCCCGACCTGCTTGAGTTCCAGTCCTGCATCCTTTGGTGATCAACAGCAGTGTAGAAAGTGTAAGCTGAATAAACCCTTCCCTCCCCAACTGCTTCTTGGTCATGATGTTTGTGCAGGAATAGAAACCCTGACTAAGACAGGAGGCTTCTGCGATTCTGTTCTTGGGCTTGGTGGTATGGAGAGGGAGCTGCTTGTAGGATAGCCCCATTTCTTCCAACCATTTCTATTCCTTTATCCTGACAGCCCAGGTGCAGGGCTGCTCTCTCGTCATGCCCTTGTGTTTGCTTCATCTTTCAAGCCTCAGCTCAAACAGAAGTGTTAATGGACTGACATCCGTATTGTTACTGGTGGCTGCCGTCGAAGTCCCAAAAAGGGGGATTTCATTTAGGCGCTGAGTTCTTAAAGCATCAATGGAATCACTGAAGAGAATGGAGGGAGAGCTTTCATGACAGCTATAAGTCATTGCTGGGGTACTTGTACCCATCCACAGGGTAGACATGGGGGTGGGTGCAGTATGGTGTCACCCAAGTTCCTTCCTAAAGGGCGGGTGAGGTGTGTGAGGATGAACCTGCCAACTGCTTTTCTTTCTAAGGCCTGGGCTTTCCCCCCATGTTTTGCTCCACAGTCAGCCCTGGGGAAAGCCTGTCCTAACTAACACTCCTTACAAGGCCTCACACAACATCTTCTCACTGTACCACACAGTCTCCTGTGCATCTGTGCACCTCCCACAGTGCCCTTGGGCTCATCCTCCCCTTTATTCCAGTGTCTGCCTGCTTCCCAGTAAGGCCCCGGAGGACAAAGGCAAGGGCAGGCACAGTTCCTGGTGTATCCGACTCAAACAGAAAAGGTCTGGTAAGCAAGTGAGCTGGGAACTGGGGAGAGAGTAATCTGAGGGGAGGGGTTAGATGTCAAGGGGGTGTGTCTGTCGATGAGCTTCCAAATCTCACATCCTTATATTTGTCTGCAGTGAGTGACAAATCCCCACAGAACATTTGCTTGTGTCAAAGGGGAGAGGCTACAGCTGTTGGTAGATTCAGAACCTTTCGAGGGGTTACACAAATGTTAAATCTTATGTCTAGATACACATTTACAGAGGGAAGGAATAAAACCTATGAGGGCAAAGAGGTAGCTTCGTACAGAGGGACAGAGTAGAAGAAATCAGGGAGAAGGAATCAGAGAGAGAACAGCTGGGGTGGGGACAGTCACTCTGGAACAAGTTCTCTAAACTGGTACTACGCAAGACCTTGCACTAGCCGGTGACTGGATGAGTAGCCAGGCATGGCTTCCAGTCAAGGAAGGAGGTGTCTTGGCCAGTGATAGTTTGGGGTTAAGTAGGATGAAGTGATTCTGAAGAAATTGCAATGGATCCACACGTTGAGATGACAGGAGGAGGGGCATGGGCAGCTTCCAGTGGGAGGGTCACGTTTCCGTCTGTCCTCAGTACACGAGCAGGGCTTGGGGGTGGGCAGTTGAACACTCAGATGAGAAAGGAGGGAATAAAACCACGGATCCAGGAAAGCCAAGTGTGTATGTATTGAGCAAGCTGTGGGAGCCTGACAGAAAATCTCAGGAGAACATCTGGTTGCAAGACACTTCTGGGCCAGTCACGAACACAAGCCAGGAAGAAACCTTTCAGAAACAAAACAGACTCAGCAGAGAAGCAGCCAGGTCTGAAAGAGATTGAAGGAAGACAACTATAGTTTGCTTAAGTCTTCTGGCAAACAGAAATCCCTCATTTGTCTATAAACACTCCTCAATTGATACCTCTACAAGTCCTGAGATAGACTGATGCTCGCCCTGGAAAGAGACTGTGCCAGGGTGAACCGCTGAGGTCCCGATACTGGGTTGTTATTGCTGTTCTGAGATTCCTCCGCTTATGAACTCATAAAACATAAAGTTGTTCTCGGTCTAGTGTTTGTGTGCATGTGTGTTGCCACTGGTCCCACCTTGCCTCGGTCTAGAGTTAGTAGGAAATCTTGGCATTCTCAGGGCCTCTGCTTTCCCACTTTTAGAAAAAGAACTACTTCTGTGGCCACCAGCTTAGCCTATGGTGCTAAACTCATATCATAGGAGGTTTGAGAGAACAGGCAACAGGGTCTAATTATGACTCCATTCTTGACTGCAGAGACACTTTGGTGAGCATGTTTCAGGAGAGCTGGATGTGGCTGACAGCCATCACCTTAAACAGGGCCAAGATGCAGGCCTTGACTGTCTGTCCTCCAGTGACTCACTGTGGAGTAGCCCTGGAGTTCAGCAAGAGCTCTGTATATACGCTGAGGTTTTTCTTCCCAGTGCTAGCCTCCTGGAATAACAGCTCTGACACTCAAAATATGTTGACAAACACCTTGGTCATAGGTTTTGGTTCCCCACTAGGTCATAACTCAATATCCCATTTATTCTAATCTACTTTCTACCTCCTGGCTAGTTAACTCTGCTAACCTCCCATCTCTGCCCTCCCCTCTGGTCCCAAGCTCCTTCATCTCTGGCTCTGTCCCACAATTCCATCTTCTTACTGGATGTCCCACCTTACATTTCCTGGCTAAGCTTATAGGTCAGTCAGCATTTTATTGACAGTGCTGCATCTATTTAGTACACAAGAGGTTTTCTCTACAATTCCCTCTTTTAGTCTCATAAAAGGCTCTTTATCCTATTATAAAAACTATATACAATAATAACAATTATGAAACAATTATAAAAACTATCAGGTAAGAATTACGTTCATAAAACCAAGTCCAGATGTATTTGGCAACTTTGTAGAAAGTATTCTATTATCTATTCTATCTTGGAGAGTTCAGATTTTGTATCTAAATCATTCTTATCATAACTGCATTTATCTAAGTATTAAACAACTTAAACTTATATTTCAGACTATAACTATCTAGTCTTCAACCCCTTTAGAGACTTGAGAAGGAATAAATATGACCTAAATATGCAAGAAGTACAAGCAAGCAGCTTCCAAAACTATAAAAATGACAGAGAAAGTTGGCTGCCTGGACAGTTCCCCCCAAGTTTCTCTATAATGTTAGAGTATTTTCAGCCTTCTGGCCCGGAATATCTGACAGTCCTTTTTGTGAAGCAGGAATTATGAAGGGCTGATTACCTTGTCTTTTCAAAGCTCAGCAGTTGACTTCTCTGGGTTTTGTTTGTACAGTGTAGACAGCATTTTGTCTTCAGTTGAAGCAATGGGAGATTTTTGTCTAGGGGCAGTTTGTCATATTTGAAGCAAAGTCCATAAAGAGATTCTTTGATGCTCATCAAAATGGGGGTGCTGCCAGGAACTGACATATCTCATTGCCCCCCCCAAAAAAGCCTTAAATTAATATAAACATCTTTAAATGCCAAATTCTGTAGGTCTCTGAGGTTTTTGAAGACCATCTATCTATGGTATACCTGAATAGGCAAATGTTGCTTGTTTCTAGCTATTTACTAACTGTTTAACTTTAGAAACATATTTTTGTAGTAGACTAACATCTAACAAGACTGTAAGTTTGATTAACTATTAACTTGCATCACGTAATTATCCTAAATAGTTTGTAATAGAAGCTTATAAAGAATCAGAACTAAACTTCGTACTTTTTAAATGCTCTAAATAGGTCCAACTCTTAGACAAGAGTTGAAGCATAAGGTGCATAGTATGATGTAACAAAATAACCTCTACGAATGCCACATCCTGTCCTGTACAAAAAGCCCAGAGACAGGCCCAGCTCCAGCAGAGCACAGCTACCTTCCCTCTACTCTAGCATTTGAAAAAGCTATGGTTGGGATGAACTGGGTTTCCATATCACTGCCCTTCGCTTCTGTCCCTAGGCGATCTACAAAATGGTTTCTTCTGTCATGAAAATGCCTGAAGATGAATCAACCCCAGAGAAAAGGACAGAAAAGATCTTCCGCCAGATGGATACCAATAGAGATGGTAGGAGGCTGAGGGCTTTGCATGGGCCAGGCTGCTGGTGGAGTCCAGGGCTGGATGTCAGCCACGGGTGATCTGTGAGAGCCACCTGGGCACAAAGGAGCAGAAGCACATGGACCCTGGAGCTGGTCCCAGTCTCAGGGGAAAGCCTTATTTTCTAGGCCCTTCTATCCTCCCAGGTTATCTCTACTCCTTCCTCAGAATAGCATGGCTCCTCTGAAGCAGAAATAAAAGGACCCAAGAAGCTATTGAGTCAGGATAGGCCTTCCCCAGAAGGCTGGATCCAGTGTGTAGTTGGAGTATGTCAAAAGGCTCGAGATGCTTCTTACAAACCCCAACAGCTTTTATCCCAACCTGCCTGAGAGGTCATATGAGCATGCTCTAAGATGCTGAGTCCAAGTGAAACCCCCAAGTATTGGGAAGCAAGTAGAGGGTTGGAGTGGTCAACAGGTTACTACTGGGTAGAGGGTGCTGTCCCAAAGAGAAATGTAACTAGCAGGCAGTTGTGCAAGCAAAAGTGGAAAGGAAAGTTGAACTTCAAACAAAATAGACAAGTCTGGTATGGTGACTCAGGATAACCACAAGCTTGAAGGCAGCCTGGGCTACATAAGGAGCCCTTATCTATGAAATAAGTAAATAAATAGATATGAATTCTGCATGTCAGGCTGCCAAGTAGGATACAGGAGGCCCAAGCAATTGAGAAATAACGGTTTCTTTTTGGCATATCTATGCCTACATGCAATATTTGGGACATATTTATGCTAAGGAGTTGCTTGTTATTCAGCTGGAATTCAAAGTTAATTTAGCATCCTTATTTTTCTTGCCAAATCTTGAAATGTTATCCAGAAATAGTACCTGAGTCTTCAGTGCTCAGTCAAGGCTGACCCACGCCAAGGCGTCACAGCTCTTTAAACAAACATGTATTTACTATTTATGGGTATGTACATGCATACTTGTGTGAGTTTATGTGCACCACATATATGCACAACAGAGGTCACAGTTCCCTGAACTGGCTCCAGGTGGCTGTGATCCACCCAATGTGAGAGAATCAAACACTGGCCTTCTAACCAAGGAGTAAGCACTCTTGACCACTGAGCCATTTCTCCTGCCAACTCACCTTTTAAAACGTAATTTTTATTTTCTTTATTATTACTGTGCATGCTGTTACATGTATTATTACATGACCTGGTGCATACACGGAGGTCAGAAGACAACTTAATGGAGTCCATTTTCCCCCTTCAGCTTTACATAGGTTCTAGGGATCCAATTCAGGTGATCGGGTTTAGGCAGCACATACTTTTACCCACAGAGCCATGTCTCCAGCCCCAGATCTTCACTCTTCATATTTAGCAAGTCTAGGTAGCAGTGTAAAAATGGACCACTCCCTTGTGATATTCACTACAGAAGACTCAGCATAGAGCAAGCCTCTTTCTGCATGCACATGTGGGGTGCCAGCTCCCTGAGAATCTTGGTCTGTGTGGTGCAAGCCAATCTGTTGGCTCTGCTTCCTCTATGAACTTGCATGGCATCCTCTGACATCCTGTTTCCCCTCTGGAGCCTTGATTCTCAGCAGTTTGTTTTGCAAAGTTTAAACAAACATGAGATTGTTTTAACAGTTAATGGACTTGCTGATGTTGCAGCTCAGGTTTTGATAGTCCAGGGAACATAATGGCTTTAAGACCCAACCTCCTCCTTAGAGGATTACTGAAGGGTGAGAGACAAGGCATCTTCAGATGTGTGGCTCACAGGCAAAGCCAGGGCCTTTCCACTGGGGATGGAATGGATCGAAGGGCCCTGGCTAGATTCCCAATCCCAATGGGCAGCTGACTATCACTGTCCCAGGCTTTGCTAAAGCAAGATTTGTTTAAATAAAGGAAGCTACGGGGATGGAAGCAGCAAGGGAAGGAGGGGAGGGCCTGCTGAACACCCAGGAGACTCCCTGCTTTAGCTTGGGGCTCAGCTCTGAGGCCCCAGTCCCTTCCCACCAGAAGCAGACCTGGCTTCATTTAAAGCCTGCTCCCATCAGTCTTGTTAGCCAACAGTCTTTGTGTTTCAGTGCTAGTCTTTGCCATGAAAAGTCTGTCCCTACATAAGGCAAGTCACTATGGAGTCTGTGTAAGAGGCAGAGAGTACATGTGGAGCACCAAGTGCCCTTATGGCTTGTGGTTTCCGGTGCCTACGCCTGCGCCTTTGACGTGTTCAAGTGGTGCTTTGGCCCCCACGCCCCCATTCTCATCCTGCAGTGCCAGTGGAGGTGGCTTGGAAGAGCAGCTAAGGAGGTACTGAAGTGCAAGGCCTCACGGAGCCTGACGACCTGGTGCCTGTCCTTGGAAAAACAAACAGGGCTAAGTCTCCAGGAAAGGAAAGAGGGCAGAGCTAGGTAAAGGGGCCCAGCTGTTCTAGTCCCAATTTATCCGTGTATGGGTCACTTTAACGGGTCAAGTACAAGAACAGGGAAAGCGCCCCTCACCCATATCTCCACAATGACAGCGGCAGAGGACCTTTACTGGGAAACAATTAAGCAGAAGGGTACGGAGAAGGCCAAAGTAAGAGATCTGGAGTCAGGAGGAAGCTTTGGCTACATAGTGAGGCTCCAGGTCAAAAAAATAAAAAAGAAGTAGGAGAGGGAGGGAGGGAGGGAGGGAGGGAGGGAGGAAGGAAGGAAGGAAGGAAGGAAGGAAGGAAGGAAGGAAGGAAGGAAGGAAGGAAGGTGGGTAGTTCAGTGAGAGAACAGATCCCTGGCTTCTTTCTCAAGCCACCTGGGTTGAGGGACCAGTGAGTCACCCTCTGTCTAGCTCATACTCCTTTATTCTCCTGGCATTGGACAAAGATGCTACCATCTTCAAAAAGTTGTTTAAAAAAAAAAAAAAAAGAACCTACAATTTTGCTCTGCCCACCTAAGGAGCAGGTTGTCTACGAAGCTGAGTACACCAGTGGGAGTGGCTGAAGAGCCCGTGGGCACAGCTTCAAGAACCTGGCACACTCAGATGAGCTGGGGCTACTCTTTTCCCAGGTTAGGTAGAGGCAGAAAGGCTACTAGGGCAGAGATTTAGGCCAGAGTGAGCCAGTACCTTCCCCAAGCCTGGGGTTTTGTCTTGGAAGTGGTGTTGAATGGCCCTGTGCACTGAGTCAGGTGGGGGAATGTCTGAGTTAAGAGAGAAGTGGGGATTCTGCCTCATGGGCTACCCAGCCTCTACTGAGGGAAGTCATAGGCTTCTGTTGCTCCCAACACGGGCTGACACTCATTCGTCCTCTTGTTTCCTAGGAAAACTCTCCCTGGAAGAATTCATCCGAGGGGCCAAAAGTGACCCATCCATTGTGCGTCTCCTGCAGTGTGACCCCAGCAGTGCCGGCCAGTTCTGAGCCCTGCACCCCCAGGACGCTACAGCTGCTTGTGTCCCTCCTGATTAGCTTTTTAAACTTACTTCATTTTTGTTTTTTGTTTTTGCCAAACAATATTGATGGTGACACTGTGCCCTCTTCAGTCAGATGTGCCCTCCTGTGACACTTTTGCCCCTTGCTTCTTTCATGGTGGATGTGAATGCCCAGAGCCCATGTGCTTGTGGAGAGCATGCACAGACTTCGTGGTGTTCCCCGGTGGATGACTTTTTAAATCATCTTTTTTTTTTTTTCCCTTTGATTCTAATGTCTCTATCTTAAAACCCAAGCCCCGAGGGGCAAAAGAAGGGAAGTACATTCAGCCCAGAGATCCTTCTGCAAGCTTTGAGGAGCTTTGTTTGAAATACAAAACTCCTAACCTGGGTCTGTTGTCACACACGCCCTGAGAGCTATAGCAGACACCTGAGACTAAGTTTTTTTAAGAACAGGTTACCCTCTGGGGAGAGGCTATTAAAGGGAGCTGGGACATTCCCCCCAGAGGCCACTCCCTCCCACCCCAGCAGGCTGTAATTTCTAAGCTGTGAACTTTTCAAGGTAAATTAACAGAGATGGGAAAAGATGGCTCGGCTGTTTGTTTTGTTTTGTTTTTCTCCCACAGGTTTACATAGTTGAGCTAATACAAGTTTCTTTAAAAAAAAAAAATCAAACGTATATTCAAATGCCAGACCCATCTTGCTGCCTACTGGTGATTTATAAAAGACTGCTGTATATAAAACATTGGATATTGCAGACCAAATTAAGTGTTTTGCCTTGTAAAATGCATGTTTAGTGAGCGCTAATACAATCTTACTACAGAAGACTGTTTTAGTAGCTTATTGTGAAGCCAACTACAATGAATGTCAATGTCTTGTTTTAAAGTCATAGCTGTCTTTGCACAAATGTACCAGTTAACAAGTATATTTTATATGCTCCATAAAAATCACAAAAGAATGGTGACAAGGGCCCAGCTTTGATTTCAAATGGCTTCCTGGAGTCAAGGTGGCTGGAGGACACGAGGAAGCCAGCTGTCCAGGCATCCTGTCCACCAGAGCAGCACCGTGAGCTCCAGTGACAAGGGACCAAGGCCCAGTCGAGTACCCGCAGCGAGCGCAGGTGCAACGCTTGTCTCAGCAGGTGAATGTCCTACAGATACAGAAAAACAGAGACATCTAGCAGTTTAACCCACATCCTTGGTGGGGGAGCTACATCTAGAATGTTCATTTCTCCTGCCCCCAGGTACCCTAGTCAGGTGTGGGATAGCCAGGCGATTCACCCATTCCAGCAAAGGGACCTGCAGTGTCCAAGGCCAACCATGGGGGTCCCAAGAGCGAGCGCTCTTCCTCACTGTGTTCTTTGAATGCAGCCAAAGCTGAGCTGCTGCCTCGGCTGGTCACCTCATGCACACTACTTTGAAATTAGGGCTGGAAATAAAAACTCCTGGCCACAGGCAAGACAAGGCCTCACAAACAGCTTGCATCAGTAGGTCTAAATACTCAAGAATGTTGGTGGCAGACCCTGCCTAAGAGGAGGCAGGAAGGTCTCTGTCTGGCAGTGGCCAAGCCATGTCCTGTAAAACAAGAACCGCAAAAAGGTAAACACAACCAGAAGGACAGTTTCCTGCCAGCACGCAGGTCCCCACAGTGACACTCTTAACTGGCAGAAGTCTAAACTTGAATGGTGAATTAAAATGAATCACTTAGTAGGTTGAAATTTAGAGATTTTGTAATCTTAATCTTTCCTAGTGTCGTTTCCTTACATTTCGTTCCAAGGTTTGCCAACTCCTGTGGACCAAATGGTAAAGTCAGTTTTTGTAAAGAAGAATTAACTCAAGTGGTTGAGCATAAACAGGTGAAGGGAGCCAACATGCTGGTTTGCGAGGTAGGCTCATCTACTTGGGCTCTGCCTCAGGTTGGGCCAAACCCTGTGTTTCCTAGAACTTAAGAGCTGGGGTGGGAACAAGAGCTATTAGGAAATGAAAGAGCCAGATGCAAAGGTTATGAACCCTGTGGTCCCCAGAAGGCATGAAGAGTTCCAGAACTGGTTACGCCACAGACCTAACAGACATATCTGTATGTTTTCTTCCTCCTCCTCCCCACCTGGACCCAGGAAGGCATTGGATCTGTGTAACTTTCATGCATGCATGTTGGACCGAGGGACTTCCCAGCATCAAGAGGGCCAAGTCCCTGAAGTCAACTGTCACTCCTGTGGCTAGGCACTGTTTTGCTGTGTTCAGAGATCTCTGTGGAGGAAATGGAGCCTGTTTTGTTCCAAGTAAAGGCAGCTTGTGCTGTCCGTGGAACTGGAGTAAATGGCTTATGAGTTGAAGGATGTTTCAGAACGCTGGACTGTTGTTCATACCTCGCTTAGGATGGAGAGGGGATGCTGTGGGTACCGCCCCACCCCAGCAGTACTCCCTGGGGACTTTCTACAGATGAATTTAATAATACATATGTCATATACGTGGAGTGGTCCCGTTATCAGTTGATTGTGTAACTCTTGCCTGGCATTAAAGCATGTTTATTATTTAATATCACTGTCTGGAACATGAGATTTTCCTTAATAAACTGCTCCTAGCAGACTGTGTCTCAGGGAGGTTCCAGGTTGGGGATGGAAGAATTTTGAAGTATCTTTGGTCCGTGTATGTCTTCCCTACTTTCTTCCCAGCTTGGCCTTCACTCCCTCCCATTTCCTCTCTTTCCCCAAACATGAAACACGAAAGCAAAAACTTAGGAAAACTGCTCCTCAGAAGGATCTGGGAAAGCCTAAAGCAAGCAATATAGCTGGGTGGTGGTGGCGGGCACGTGACTTTAATCCCAGCAGTAGGGAGGAGGACGCAGGCAGATCTCCATGAGTTCAAGGCCAGCCTGATCTACAGAGCTAGTTCCAGAACAGCCAAGACTATATACAAAGAAACCCTGTCTCAAAGCAAAGCAAAACAAACAAAAATAATATAATCCTCTTCCTTCCTTCCCACTCTCTGAGATTTAGTGAAAGAAAACAAGACAGAAAGCCTGTTCCTGCAAAGTAGCCACATAAAGCTGTTCACATTCTGCAGCTAACACTGGCCTTGACTGCAGCCCTAAAGGCAGCTGCAGTACAAAAGGATGTATGTCTGTATCTTGCTCCCTAGATTAGGAGCTACAATAGGGGGCCCCTCATAGGTCAACTAGACCTTTGTGGAGGAGGCTTTTCCTACTGCACACAGGTAATCTCTCCATACAAGTAATGTCTGAAACACATCAAGTCATCCATGATGGGGATGGTGAAGAGGTGGCTGGAGTCCCTAAGGAGCCTGTATACCTACAACCCAGCCATTTCCCCACATTTCTAACTTCAATGTGCCTGTTGTCTGGGAATCTTTCCTACCGGGTGTTAACGTGATGCATGGTCTGAGATATCCCTAAGATGCAAACAGAGTGACAGTCAGGAGCTAACTATGGGAAAGCTCAGAGCACGCAGGCTATGGGAGCACCAGGCTGGCCATGGGAGCACCAGGCTGACCACTCACTAACTGCATGAGTTTTCCAGGGAATAGCTGATATTTCTCTCAGTATTTCTCTGAGAGAAACGGAGAAAACTCTTCAAAGTGCAATGCAGCTGGACCTGCCAAGCCCACCCCGTAGTTAAATATTCACCATTATGCACAAGAGTAGAGCCATAGACATTCTGTCATGGACGGGAGTGGGGGTTGAGGATAGGAGAGAGCCTTACCGCTCTGCCCCTCCCTGAAGAGCTATTTGCACTAACAGTTGCTGGAGAAGGGGAAACATTTCCTTTGGTGCTGTAACTTGGTGTAACAGTGGGACTGAGGTGGATATGCACCTCTAAATAACCCTCCCATGTTCTCATGAGTGACTCTAAACGCCACTGAGTCAGTCAGTCTCAATCTCTCTCTCTCTCTCTCTCTCTCTCTCTCTCTCTCTCTCTCTCTCTCCATGCACATTGGAGACATATGAATGAAGTAGACTGGTTAGGGAGAATGAAGGGGATCAGAAGAGGATCAGAAGGAAGGGGGTCAAGACAGGGTAATCAGGGATGAAGGAGACCAAATTATACATGTATGAAAATATCTTAATGAATATATGCTAATAAAAATTCTCAGCAGTATACATCATCCCCAGGAAGACAGGCAAATGGCCACTCGGCCATCATCCAGCTGAACTTCAGTAGCAGTATCTCATCACGTGAATAGGCTCATGCCGAGTGTCCAATGGTCAGTGTACGTGTTGTAGGCTTGGAAGTGCGTGTGAGTTGGAGAGGCACTGTCAGCAATGACCAGAGGGGAATGTTTGATTCAATCAGTTGCAAACTCCTATCCCACCTTGAACACCACTGTAAATACTTTAGCTCTTGCCAATGGCAAATCAGAAATATTCTTTTTCAAGCAGTATGTGATGGATATTTGATGCCCAGTGAGCACAGGGTTGATGTTCACCTGCAGTGTCTTCTCACATCTTCTTGTCTGCTTCTGGCTCATCAGAGGGCCCCCAACCACTCTTTCCTCTAATTCCTGATTTCCCAATGCTGACCATGTACTCATTTAGAGGAGCTGGAGCACCTTTGGGAACAGATGGATTGTGGCACCAAGGAACTCCCCCAGTTCAAGAAGAAACACAGTTCACACTAACATCCACAAGCAAAGGGAGCCAAGTGGTGACCCCTCACGTTCCCCAAATGCCCCACCCAAGACCTGATCTTCCTTACCCTAGATGTGAGCAGAGAGCGGGGATCCCACTGGGCTTGAAGTCAGCCAGGGCAGGCTTTTCTGAGACGAGATTCTAGTCCTGTGCCTGGAGGCGGGGAGGGGTGCTGTGAAGCAAGCTAGCGGTTGGAATTGATGCTCTTAGGAGATCATTGAAGACCATGGCTAGAGCAGTGTAGGTGGGTTCCACGGGAGCACCAGGACAGCCTCGTACTCTGAGGTATGAGTTTGAGGGTCAAAGAGTGGAGATGGAATTGAGGGGTGAGCCATGTGGCTTTAGGATCTCTGCAGAGGTTGGTACAGATCTAACGAAGCAGAAAGAGTCAAACAGAGCGAGGAAGAAAAGTGGACAGAGCTCACCTGAGGGACCAGTCAAGAGCACCTGTGCTGGAGCCTGCCAGAGCCACGCTGGAGGAGGCTTCTTCCCATATAGGCCTGGTGTAAGATTGGGGTGGGAGGCTGCTGGAAAAGAAAGTCTGTGTTCCGTTGTAAGCAGGGCCTGAAGGGCCAAGACCCAGACCCCATCTTACAGAGACTCTTCCTCAAAGGCAAAGAACACCGAGTGGCATCACACAGAAAGTACCAGAGAGCTGTTTGACTCATGTTGTGAATATTTATTTTTTTTTCTTCTTAAAAATGTACAAAAAAATAAAATAACATATTTATAGTTTATAGATTCCCCCTCTCCCATTTACAAAACTATTAAGTTACATTTACTCTTTTTAATGTGGGAACAGATTGTACACACGAGTCTCCCCTGCTTGTCCTTCAGAAAGGGCCATCCTTAGAATTTGGCACAAACCCTTATTTCCTGTTGCATTTTTATGACTATTTAAATATGAAGTGAAAAAAATGTTTTAATTCATTTCAAACTTCCCAGGTTTCTACGTGGGGATGTGCCTTAGTCTTTTAGGGACCAACCTCAAGATGACAGCCCGCTCTGTAGTTTTCTATTGGGTTCAATTTCTGAACACTGAGGAAGTTTCAACAATTGGGGACATAGAACGAAATGTCTGCTTCATGCGTCCCTCATCTTTTATAGATTACCAAAAAAGGCAAGCTTTTCTATCTTTTTGGAGTGTTTTTGTTCAGGAGATGAGGCACAGCAGAGTTCAGGCAGCACAGCGAGAGACGCGATGCATGGAAGTCCACCAGCAGACATCCTGGACCTGACACTGTCCTGCTGCTTTGTGGCTTCCTATCCCTTGTTCTGGCAATGGCTATCTCATGGATTGTAGGGACCCAGGACAAAGGGAAAGCTGGCTCTGGCTTGTCTTCTGCCCCAGAACAGACCAGCAATTTTCCAGAGAGAAGAGCTGGTAGCCTGTCAGGTTGCTACAGATATGTCTCCCTACTCTGGAATCCTGAGCCCACCTCTAAGGTCTGCCAATCATGTTTGCAGCTAGCCCCAAGTGCTATAGCACAGGAAGTGTATAGAGCATTTATCTTTCCAGCAGAGTTTGTCCGTCTTAGACCAGAGGCCCACTAGTACCCTGAAGGGTCCCCAGGCTGCTAGTTTCAAGGAGCGGCACTTGGAGTGCAGGGTTGGAATAGAGCAGAGCTCAGGATGCAAACCTTTGGCAATACAAAGAAGGATAAGGAGTCCAGTGGGCTCTCAGAAAGGTGCTCCCTGCTAGCCTTTGGGATCCTCTTGGTTACAGCACCTACTCTCCATCCCATTCAATTTCTCTGCAGCTTTGAAGAGCAATAGCGGGGCTGGAGTCAGCCTCGGCTGCTTTGGGCTTCGGGACAGATAGAGCAAGAAGGCAGGGGCCGGAGAGCAGAGCCTCCCAGTAAGACATCAAAGTGCTTCGCAGACAAACTCAGACCTTTCAATAGAAGCTGTTCCATTATCCAGGCTTTCGGGTGGGATGTGCCTGGCTATCCAAACTAGTGCTCGGCCCACAGGGGCACATACCAATCCTTAAAACAGAGCTACTGACCTGTTCTCTCAAAGAGAACCGAGGCCCATGGGGCATGCTTTCGTGACTGCTCAGGTAAGCCATTTTCTCTTGACAGCCTTAGCTCTCCAGCACACCTCCCAGAGTTGGTTTCAGAAGTGCAAGGGCTCCCACGCTTCCCACAGCCAGGGTGGACATCCTCACTTCTTCCCATCAGAAGGAAGGCCGCTGGCTCAGTTCACAAAGCTGCAGGTGGGTTTTTAAAGGGGCCACTTGAGATGAAGGACGTGCTTGTAAACTATGAGGCACTACAGTGTCCAGGATCCCCACGTCGGCCAAGCAGCTCTGCAGCAGTGTCAGTGACAGGGCCCCAGGGGAAACCTCCGCAGAGACTTTGCACAAGGCTCAAAGAGATGGCCCACACCAAAGCTAGAGAAGGCACCAACAGTATGGCCCTTCCCAGACAGCTCAAAGGGTGTGCTGAGACAATATATCACCACGAGACAAAAAAAACCACAATGGCCTCCAGGGAGAGTCATGCTTGAGGAGAGAGGGTTCTGGGGAAACAAGTCCTCAGGCATGGCCCAGTGGAGTGTCCATCCTGGCATTCACCATCACATGACATCCCAAAGACCATTCTAACCACCTCTGGATAGAGTAGAACGTTCTGAATCTCCAGGTATGTCTCCTCCAGGCCAATGGCAGTAAACATGCCCACAAACCATAGGTAAAATATATTATTGCAATATTATGTATAAATTATGTACATGGTCGTCAGGCATACTCGTGTTCCTTATTACTGACATGGTAGCGCAATGTCTTCCTGTTCAAGGCCCAGTGGCTACTTGCTGAGAGTCTCCTGGAGGTATTTAACAAAATGACCTTCCTCAGAGCAATCTGAAGGTTTGGGGCCAGCAAACTGGTGTCCTTCTTACCCCATCCATGAAGACTGTACCAAGAAGCAGCTCATTTGGCCCATCCACTCAAGAAATGTGGAGAGGTAAGAAAAAGAACACACCAGTTCCCCAGCTCGAGATGACTGGACTTGCCATTTCCCTTGAAGGGGTGGGGGGGAACTCTGGAAGTCTCACATGGAGCTATCAGTAACTTGCAGAGTCCTGGAGGGCTCTTGGGGGGAAATGGGCAATAAATAAGGGCCTACCAGGCTCAAAGAAATTTGCTGAGGGGCTCAGGCTTCAGCTCCACAGGGAGCAAGTGAAGAGTCGAAGGAAGTCTGTACCTGGGCCTTGGGCCCCGCCCCCTTCCAGCAGTCTTGTAAGTCTTGTGAGGTGAGTGAGATGGGTGGGTCTCCAGGTTCTGGGGCGGCAGAGATCCCATCTCTCCCAGGAAGGAGTACACCAAAAGCTCCTATCGAGGGGACTCCACAGGGCTCAGATCTCCATCAGTGTGATCTTGAAGCCTTCCACCATGCTCTCCATGTTGAGGATGAAGGTATCCTCATTTGAATAGTGCTCAATGATGTTGTCATCCATGTTGACCAGGATGCTGCCGTAGTTGGGATGAGATGGGGTAGGGCAAGAAACAAAGTCAGTGAACAGAGAGCTCCGTGCAAGGGCAGCCTTCAGGAGGTGTGTTCCCTTAACCTTCTAGTTTCTTCCCCCTCAAAACAGGTTAAAGAAAGCAGAGCTCAGTTTCCCTGAACTACCCTCAGGGATTCCTATTACACAGGCTTCTAGATCATCTGGCCCAACCCTACGGCTTTACAGATTAGTCAGTAGAGGCTCAAAGAAGTTAGCAGAGACCCAAACACACTTAGATTTCTATGAACTTCAGCTTCCCTTGGCTGAACACATGTGTACAGTAAAAGATGGTACACTCGGGCTCCTTAGCAATTTTAAAGGAAAGTTTTTATTATCAGCACTTTTCAAATAAGAAACAACTCAGCAAAGTCAAGGGCTCCCCAGTTCACCCAGGCAGTGAACAGCTGAGCTGGGTCTGAAGCTGGCTTTGTCTGAGCTACTCCATCTCTCCTTGGCTGCCTACTCCACACCCCTAAGCTACTCCACCTCTCCTCAGCTGCCTACTCCATTGCAGTTTGGTTTTAAGAAAACCAACTTCCAGAGTCTGTAATTTCTTGTATTTAATTTTATTTTTGTTTTATATATGAGTGTTCTGCCTGAACGTATGTATGTGTACCGTATGTGTGTATGCTGCTGTCAGAGTTCTGAAGAGGACACTTAATCATCTGGGACCATATGGGTACTGAGACTTGAACCAGGGTCCTGTGGAAGAGCAACACGTGCCTGAGTCTGTCGCGTTCTCTTTAGTTGGAGATCTTCGTTTGAAAACAACTCACTGAGTCACTTTATAGTATCAGCAGGCGAAATGTCATGGCTTCAGTTTATTCTTTTACAGAAATAAGAACCACCCATGCTTGGTGGGTTATTGTTGGGATAAAAGCCTTGTATGTAGGACTTTAGGCTCAAGGCTGAAAGTCAGTGTTGCCGGGCAGTAGTGGCGTACGCCTTTAATCCCAGCACTTGGGAGGCAGAGGCAGGTGGATTTCTGAGTTCAAGGCCAGCCTGGTCTACAGAGTGAGTTCCAGGACAGCCAGGGCTACACAGAGAAACCCTGTCTCAAAAAAAAAAGTCAAGTCAGTGTTATCAGCAGGGTGTTTATCCACACTGAGGCTCTCTAGCCCGTGAGAATTGAGGCTTCATTCAAAGTAGAGTCCCCAGCAGACTGCATTGACTTTGGAAAAGCCGCAGCCCACCTTCATTGCATTTCCAACAAGAGCTCAAGCGTGATGCTCGGTCAGCCAAAATATTGGGATTCAGAAAGCCTGAGAACCCCAGGTCATAGTTTATGAAAAGGTTCCAGAGAAGAGTTTAAAGGCACCTACTCTGGCAGAGAAAGCCTTAGAAAGACCTTGAAAGTGCCAGAGGTGGGCTGCGGTTAAGAGCATGGACTGCTTTTGCAGAGGACCTGAGTTCAATTCCCAGCAACCATATGGTGGCTGTCAACCATCTGTAATGGAATGGTGTCTCAACACCCTCTTCTGGTGTGTCTGAAGAGAGTGACAGTGTACTCACATTCATAAAAAAGAAATACATTTTTTTGGGGGGGGAGGGGCAGATGTGAGCGAAGCTCCTAGGTCTCAAGGCCACAGTGCACCCACACTCCTTCCATACTCCCTCCCTTGAATCTGTGTTGCTTACTGAATGTGATACCTGGGACAGGATACTCAAGCAGGCCCTGGCCTCATTTTCTCATCAGTAAACTGATATATTAATGAGAGAAAGGAGATGAAGCTCTGAGCAGGGAACGCAGAGCCACCTGGCCACCCAACCAGGAATGGCTGATTGCTCTTAACAATGTGGGCAAGCAGGTCTGAGAACCATTTGAGATTTCATTAATGATTACCTTGGAATACTTTTCTTTGACCCCAATTAAATTTTGTCCCTACTATGTCACCCAGAAACCAATGTAGAAAGTTCCATGTGATTCTTTGACCTCCTTTTCCCCCAGTGTCCCCACCAAGTCTAGACCACTCTAGCCCACTTATAACACTCGCTGTCACCAAATAGAAGCACCTCAGGTGACATCCTGGAGAGGCACTATGGGTCACCCCCTGCCTCAATCACTAAAGGTCATTAACTAGCCTCATGGGCCAAGGACATCACAAAAACTAAAGCCATTTTAAAACTGCACCTTGCAGACACGGCGGTTAGCCGAGCCTGGCTTCTTTCTTACCCCTTTTTGCTCTTCTTATAAAGCTTTGTGATTTTCTCCACCGGCAACCCGTACTTCTCAGACAGCTGAAAATAAATAACAGGGAACTGGGTCAGCATAGAACAGGGCACACGGACAAGCATGTTCCACTCGGTACAATAATCTCCTAATGAGACACACTAGAACAATTCATTTAAGACAAAAGCCTCGGTTTCCCTGAACTATCTCCCGAGATCATTCAAACCAAGCCACTGGCTTTGTAGATCAACAAAATAAGATTCCAAGAAGTGAATAGGGCCCTAAGTCATAGTTGGCAACCAAGGGTTGCAACCTAAATAACTCTACCCCCTGACCCTTTGTATCAAGTCATACCCCTCTGCCCTTAGCAGGAAGAGAAAAGGAGAGTTGTAGCTCCTGCCATGAGCACACAGTCCGAGCAGGTGTCACAGAGTCTAATATCATCCTTATTTTGATTCTCCCTTTGGACAGATCTGAAATCACTCAGCAAAACAATCTTGATAAAAGTAGCATTTCTGATAGGTTTCTTTTAAAAAGCCTCCAATCACCATGTGGGACTAAATGGGTAGCCATACATCAGAACAGATTTCAAGTGAGCCAGGTGTAGTGGCACATGCTTGTGATCCCAGCACTTAGGTAGGGAGCCTGCAAGCCTGAGATCAGGAAGCCAGGTATAACAGTACACAGCTATATTACCAGAGCTCAGAGACAGGGGCCAGAGGCCTGTGAGCTACATAAGCTACGCAGTGCCCTCCAGACCAGCCTCAATAGGTGGTGAGAAAAGTTCGACCAAATGAAAGATTTCAATATGAAAGAAGAGACCATGAAAGTGCAGGAACAAAATAAACATGAGTTAATTCTTAGTGTAACTATCATCCTAAAGTTCAGTTTTTTCCAGGAAGACATGAAACCTGTAAACCAAGGCTAACATTAAAAACAGTGTGCAATTTTAAAGTATCAGTTGCTCAAACACACCACAACGGAAAATAACATGCTGGGAAAGATTTTAAAATGCAAACAACAGATGAGAGCAAACTGCTTTGCTAAACTCGATGGGGAACAGGGCAGGAGAGAAAACACAATAAACAGGGCATTTCTGAGAAGAGAAATATAATTGGAAAATATAATGTGAAAACTGTACTGCACTTTTATTTAAAAATTTCAGATGAAAACAACAGGAGTATGGTACTTTTAATTATCAAAAGTGCAAAGGGGCAGGTTAAAGCATTTTCTGCGTTTGGCTCACAGCTCCAAAGCTCCAAGGGCTCTGGCGCCCTCTTCTGACCTCCCTAAGTACCTGCACACACATCGCAGACACACTGACACATTAAAAAGAAATCTAAAACAAGACAAAGCAGAAGTCATGATCTAACGTTGGTGAGGGCATTCAGGTTCTGTAGATGGAACAGTGACCCTCAGCCTCCTGGAAAGTAAGTTTGGCAGGAGAATAGTTTTTAGAAGCATACACACACTGACCCACAGACTCCACGTCTAGCAATCTGACATACAGAAATACTCTCATACCCAGAGACTTTCAGAACATAACTGTTCATAACAGAGAAAATGCCATAATAAACATCCATTACATTTCTTGATATTTTCTTCACAGACCTCATTTAAAAATATGGGATGCAGCCAGGCGTGGTGGCGCACGCCTTTAATCCCAGCACTTGGGAGGCAGAGGCAGGCAGATTTCTGAGTTCGAGGCCAGCCTAGTCTACAGAGTTCCAGGACAGCCAGGGCTATAACAGAGAAACCCTGTCTCAGATTAAAAAAAAAAACAAAAAAACAAAACATGGGACACTAATATCAGCTTATACTTTGGAATCTTTAGTATATTAGATGGAGGGAATAAGTGAATATTTGTCTATATAGTATAATCATGTATGCATTTTTTAACCTTTACATATGCTCAAATGTACAGAAAATATTTAAATGGCATACCAACTTACTGCTGGTAGCTACCATTGATAATCTGCCAGATTCATGCTTCCTGTACTTTGTATAATTCCACACTGCTTATTTTTACGATTGCATCATTTTTATAAGTACAACATCGCAAGAGCTGAGAGATGGATTCTGGAAAGATCTACCCCAACTCTGTGCCATGCCCTCGCTACATTACTGCTAGAGCTCCCGGGTATATGAAGCAGGTGAAGTCTGGGACTAGTCAGAAAGCGCAACAGAGGCTAGAAAGAGACTGAAGAACCCTATTAGGGAGCTGAGATCCTGAGGAAAGTCTGTTCCACAGGACCCTACCCTCCCATCCCTACCACAGGGCAGAAAGAAGCAATACATGTATAGCCAGAAGCAATACATTTGGATTGAGGACAGAGAGGAAGGGTGTTATAGGGCCTGAGGAGAGCTCCCCACAGCCACAATAAGCCCCACTGAGCAAAAGAGTTTGTTTATTTGTTTGTTTGTTTGTTTGTTTATAAGAACAAGAACACACTTGTTGGCCAGTGAGATGGCTCAGTAGGTAAAGGGCCTTGCCACTAAGCCTAGAAACCTAAGGCTAACCCCCAGAAACTACAAGGTAAAAGGCAGGAACTTTGACTCTTGCAAGATGTTCGATAACCCCCACATGCACTGTGTAAATAAATGAAAGGCTCTAATAGGAGCCTGGAGACAGCAAAGAGAATGGACAGAACTTGAGCTGGAAGTTCCCATTTGGAGGGAATGTAAACAGATGATCAGGCAGATAAAATGAGAAACATATGGGTAGCAGCCTGACATCACCAGAAGCAAAATCCAAGAACAAGGGATAGCAGTCAAGAAACTGTTCCCAACAGCAGCACCAGGACACCATCCCAGATACCAGGAGGCCGAGAAAGATACACGAATGGTGGAAGACTTACCTGATTCAGAATCAAGAAATCGAATAGATAATCAGAATGACGTGATTGATCTAGTTTATATAACAAAATGCATGCACACATACATACTGCATCTCCCAAAGAGACTCTGCCATGCAAATGTGTAACAAAGACAACTGCACCATAATTCAATAAAACGAGAAACAGAGACTTGAGAGGTTCATCAGAGATGTTCAGCATCTCAGAAACACTTCTTTATGTGACTTCTACTCTCCTCCCATTGAGGCTCCTACACTATTTCTCTCTCCCTCTCTTCTCTCTCCCCACCCCTCCCATGTTCATATTTGCATATGCAAATCAAAAGGGTGCCACTTTGGCTTTAGACAGGTTGATAGAGTGCTTGTCTAGTATGCACAAGGCTGTGTTGTTGGTGTGGAGTACACACTTATAATCTCAGCACTCGAGGTTGATCACAGGTTCAAGTCCATCCTCCTCTACAGAACAAGCTCTGAAGGTTGCCTGGGATCCATGAGACCCAGAAAAAGAAGGAAGGAGGCAGAGAGGGAGGACCCAAGAAGGCTAACAGTCCTGCCTGTTGGGCCCTGAAGTGATGAAGGTCTCAGAGTGACCTCACTTCCTTACCCATTCCCTGGAGCTCTAGAAGCACTCAGTGAACAAGGCTGGTCCTCAGAGACTAGAGAGCAGCCTGCTGCACGCTATTTCTTGAGTTATTCCCTCAGCACAGCTGGCCACAACTACAGCTTCCTAATCTGAAGTTTTCGGGTACTCAAGAAGGTGCAGGGGAATTTGGGTGAGAGAGCATCCATCCGTCCATGTTTAAACTAGCCTCAAACTGGAGCCCTGCATGTCTCTGCCTGTCTGATACAGCGACTAGTGTGTTTGTTAGTGGTGGAGATCATGGGTTTTTTGTGGCATATTAGAATTCTACATGCAGGCTGGACACTTGGCTCAGTGGTCAAGAGCATTTACTCTTGCAAAGGACCTGGGTTCTATTCCCAGCACCCACATGAAGGCTCACTATGTCCTTAGCACAGGGCACAGATGTGATGCACAGACAAACACATAAAATAATACATCTTTTATATAAGAATCTGCATGCGTGTCATGGTATTGATCTCATCCATCATTCTGTGTGCTTCATCTTACCCTGCAGCGTACTGGATGTACATGAGTGCCCAGCCATTCCTAGTTAACTTAGTGACTGCCTATCACAATTCATTGCTTTTCTTTGTAATTCTATTCTTTATTTTAGATACATAAAAGCACAATTCTCAAAGAGTCCATGGATCTCAAATCACCAAAGGCATCCATGAAACAAAAACTATGCAGAGTTTTTGCTTGCTTGCTGTGTGTGTGGGGTGTGTGTGACCATAGTATTGATATCTAACTATTCTCTCAGTTGGCTTCCAAGACGTGGCTGTTTGATCTTCGGTTTGTGTCACTTGCAATTTCTTTTTAATTATAAATTAAAAGTGAGAATGTTTGCTTACTGAACAGCAGTAGACTCTTAGATCTGCTCAGCACCTCCCACCCCATTTTCTGAGAGAGAAAGGAATCCATTTCTGGCACTTCTCTCTTCAGCAATTAGACTCTCACTGTCCAGAGCATGAACAAATGCATTTCAGCTCATAAATCACTTGACAAAAGTCAGATATAGACAACAGGCAACTTCAACAGTAGTAGTTTCTACTCAGTAGCAAGCAGTAGGAACCCTCACATCAGCAAGCATTTACTGAACGAGCACTGTGTGTCTAATGCCTGGGTACAGGGAACTCTGCACCTGATTAGGCTCTGTGAGCTGTCTCACAGGAAGAAACTTGGGGCTTCCAGCCCATTATGGAACTGTCCTAGTAAGTGATGAGACATACCAGGTAGGCTATGTCAGATCCTGAGCTCAGAGCAAGTGGGATCCATCCAGGATCCAGGAGCTACTGAGGCGCCAGCAGGTGACTGCGTTGGACTGGAGCCTTTAAACATCCACACTTAGACGGTGCCATCTGATCTGCCACTGTGTATTATTTATTCCCAAGCATGCCCCTTCAAGCACCACACATACTACCTACTGTGCCCCTCCAAGCATCCCCTTGTGGGAGGGCTCACAGTATCATCTGTCCAGGGTCATAGCACTCCTGACAGAGAACTGGATCTGAACTCACGACTGGGCCAATCAATGCTAACCCGCCTCTTGCCTAAATGCTTACTTATTATTGATTGTTCCTTTCCCCCTATTCTTTGGGAGACTTACATTGTGCATTCTTCTTAGATATTAACATATGGACATCTGTCTACATAGACGTAATTTGGCTGAGAGCTTAGGGTGGCTCCAGCATTTGGGGAAGAGCTTGGGAAAAGAGGCACCAATCTTGTCCAACCTCAGTTCCCTTATCTGTAAAATGGCAATGGTGCGATTTCCATCCCATGTACACAGGTTATGATGATAATTAAATGAAGAGCAATGTGTATGAGAAGCCTGAAGCACTCAGCACGGGATGTATTCTGCAGATGGCAAATACAGCCGACGAACATTTGCACCCAAGGATCTGAAGACACCGCTGACATCAAGAGACAAGCACCTCTGCACTGCACATTCTTCTGGAGAAGACGTAAGAACATCTAACAAGTACTAGCTATGTCCGGTGATCTGCTTTCCTGCGGCAATGGTAAAACATGCTGACCAAAAGCAACTTGGGAAGACAGTTTATTTCAGCTTACACTTCAAATAACCTTCTATAGCCAAAAGTCAACAAACTCAAGCAGGAAGTAAGGCAGGAGCCATAAAGGACGGCAGCTTACGCTTACAGATTTCTGACTGGCTCTTGCTCTTGTCAATCATCAGTCTGAACCATCCTTCAGACATGGCCACAGGCTGACCTGACTGAGGCAAGTCTTCAACTGAAGATCTCTCTTCCTAGGTGACTCTAGATCATGGCAAGCGGACAATTAAAAACTAACCAAGACACCAAGTTGAAGTGAAATACAGCAAGAAGAGGCCTAGAGCTGGAGAGATGTTATTCCTGGGAATGGTCTGGGAAGCCACTCTGATAAGCTGTGTGTGAGCAGACATAGAATCATGGCCCATGGACACATGGTGGAAGAGCATTTCTTAGCCGAGGGGATAGACAGGCAGAGGTCCTGAGGTGTGTCTTCGCTGGTCTCCAGAACAAGCTATGAGGTTCAGAGGTCAAAGTTCACTCTGTAAGGTTACTGAGTTGTGATGGTTTGAATAGGAATGTGTAGTGAGAATTTCAGAAATTTTGTTTCTTTAAAAAGCATAGAAATGTAAGAATGTTTTCGTTTTAATCCCAGCTCCATAAAAGTCAATCTGAACCACCAACACACACGGACAACACCTTGCCGCTACCATAAAACTTAATTATGTCATAAAGTACCCTCAGTATCATATGACTCAAACAGGCGGGTGAAAACGTGTTCCCACCAAATGATGCCCGCAGTCACAGACTAAATAATAATTCAATCCTTCTTTACTGTGGTAGGAGTCTAATTCTCATAAATCTAGGGCTTCCAGCATGCTGAAGACGGCACAGCCATGGTTTAACTCCAGTGAGGCTGGGCCCGTTCGCCCAAGGCTCCTCCTCCTCACTCACCTTGCTGTTGTGTGTGCGTGCGTGCGTGCGTGCGTGCTGTAAGAGCAGAGCAAGCTCTGAGACAGTCACAGGAAACATTAAGAACAGCAGGGTGGGGAGGTGGCCCAGTGGGTGGAGTACTCGTCACACAAGCATGAGGACCTGAGACTGGGTTTCGGTACTGCCCGTGCCTGTAGCCTCAGCGGCCCCTGAATTCGCTAACACAGCGTGTGCAGCAGCAACCGGAGACGGACCCTGGTGAGGCTCAGTCTGGTGAGAAGGGACCTCGAGGTTTTCTCGGACCTCCACAGAGGCCATGGCCCATGTTCGCACACAGTTGTTTTTTTGTTTGTTTGTTTGTTTGTTTGACGTAAGCATACCCTGTTTCAGCTACCAGAGCTACCCCACCCGTCGTCACGTGGCCTGGCTCACAGGCTGTAGAAAATCTGTGTGGGCTAGAGAAACAGTCACCACCCCTAAACGGTTCATGAATGGCACCTTCTGACTCAAATGTCAGTTCACACCTGGAAGAGGGGTGGGAACACAGTTCTCTTCTTTCTAGATGATAAATCCACATCCCATCACTGTTAATAATTTTCTTTAAAGAGAAAGAAAAATTTAAAAAGACTACTAAAACAAACAAACAAACAACAACAACAAAAAACCAAAGATGGTTTCTAAAAGATGGAGACAGGAAGTGGGAGATGCTAAGGGAGAACCTGCTAAAACGTGCTTTGTTCAAAAAACATTTTAATGACATCTACCACCTTGTCTGCTAATGCCAAAAACCACGCTAAAATAAGTAAAAGGCTTTTTTCAAGGCCCTTTATATTCCAGTGCACATATACCCAAGTAATCTATGGCTGAAGACAGGGAATGTGGACAGGGAAGCAGGAGCAGGCTCCCTGTGCAGGCCAGCTCAGGCGTCAGCTACAGAGCGGCCCCATCAGTCAAGTGCCTCTGATGACTCCATTTTAGAGGGGATGCTGAAGTCATTCTTTCAAACAGCTCACCTGGAAATGTAGTAAACAGGGGACTCTGACTAGCAGGCAGGTGGCCTTGTCTCAGCAGTAACTGCAGGGTGCACAGGGACCTACAGGGATCACACTTTTATGTTAGAGTTGTGAGTCTGTTGGCTCTAGAGGACTTCTTTCCTCAACAGAGACAGTGGTTGGTCTCCCCAAACTACCAGGGACCAATGGGGGAGAGTCCAGGCCAATTCCACACCTACAGAGGTATATTCAGGAAATGGCTTAGGGGGGCAGGCATTCCTTAGCCTCAAAACACATTGCAGGAGTATAGGTCCCCCCCATAGCAGATGAGAGAGGCCTTGCTCCCACTCCACGGAGATAGCTTAGTGAGGAACCAGGCACTATCCACGTGAGGATACACACCAGGTCATGGTTCTCAAACATTCGTGTTCAAGCAAAGAACACCCTGCTTTTGTGATTGCTCTGCCACTCCCAGGAAATCTGAGGGAAGGCTAACAGGGGGTGGGGCCAGAAGCAAAGGCTGTGACTGGGGCTGAGATGGCATCTTTGAAACCAGGTGTGTGGGGCCCACCTCAATGAGCCCACCTACAGAAATAAGCCCTACTATGTTCCTAGTAGGGGGTGGGGCTGTTCGTGCCCACAGAAAATCATTTTCCTCTAACAACAGTGGCAAAGATGGCTCGGGACGGACAATGTCTCTCACCTAAAGAAGCTCCTTCGGGGGTTTTCTATCCTCACTAGATCAGTTTTTATTTTCCCTGCAAGACTTTTAGTTGTCACACACACAAAATAATTAATAAACTTTAAATGACAGCAGTATTCTGAGTTGAGTCAAAACAAAATATGAAGGCCAAGGGTCACACTGCCATATTGTGTTGAAGGCTAGCTTTCTGTGGAACACGGGACAAACTGTGACACGTGAAGTCTGTCCCTCAGGTGCAGGTGTCTTCCCCTGACTCAGGTACATTCTCAGTCCCCTCCCCCAACATGCTCCCCCTCCCCCACCTTGGCTGACACGTCATAAGGGCATGTTACTGTCTACTTATACAATGGATTTATGATCCAGAAGAACTGCCCATGCTCTTAGACAATCTGAGGACCCAGAATCTGAACAGCACTGTGTGTTTTCTGACACTGGTTCATACTCAAAAGCCTGGTTTGCTAAAAAACAAACAAACAAACCAAAACAGCCAGTGCTGTCATTGTGGTTCACTGGGGCCAGAGAGACGTGCCTGCTGGCACCGTCTCAGCTCTCACCATGGCCCTGGGAGCCAGATTATCATATTGTTTCCATTTTAGGAATGAAAAGCAGGCTAAGAAACATTGCCTAGCTGCTAAGGAATACTGCCAGATTTTGAACAGAAGTTTTCTGAGGCCAAAGACTATAATACTGACCACTAAACGGTAGTATTTACACATTTACACATGTGGGCTTATTTTGCACAAACAGACATCACCCATATTTATGCCACTATTAATATATGTGTGTTTATGTATATATATATATATATATATATATATGTGTGTGTGTGTGTGTGTTTGTGTGCGTATTAATAAATAAATTATACACACACATATATACACTCACAGTCTGCCTTCTGTAACTGCAGGTTCAGCATCCACAGGTCTAACTGACCAAAGATAAAAAGTAGTTTATAAATGTTATGTGTTCTACTACATATGCACAGAATGTTTTTGGTCATTATTTGCTAATCAATGCTATTTACACTCATTAGGTAGTGTAAACTAGGGATAGTTTAAAGCATTTGGAAGCAAGTACAGAGAAATATGACATTTTATATAAAAGTTTGCTACTATGGAGAGTTTTGGAACAAATTCTAGATATGGAGAGATGAATGTATGATTTATATGTTCAATACATATAAATACAGATATGAATACATATTAATGTTTTATATATATATATATACATATATATATATATATATATATATATATATATATATATATATATATTACATATACATTACATATACATATACATAACATCAAACATGTACTGGTAAGTGTGAGTGTAATAAAAAATCCTAGTCCTCAGAGGATCCACATTCCAGTTTTTCTCACCTTACAGAGACCCAAATAAATTCAGGCTAGAACTACATTAGCAAGACACTAACCTTCATAACATGCTGAAGTTCTGTGGTCTTCCACAGTGCCCCATAGGTCCAGTTTATACCTAAAGGTCCAGTTTATAGCTTACTATCAGCCCATAAATCCCGAGGGCCCCAAGGAGCTCGTCTTGACCACCTTCCTCAATACAACACTGGAGAAGCAAGCACACAGGTTGTGTTGGGACTTTAAGGAAGCTGAGACGAAGTCAGAATTGCCTGAAGAATCTGACCAGAGCCATGGAGTGAACCTGACTTCACCTTGCAGCTCAAAGGGACCTTGGACCTTGTCTCACCTACCGTCACCATCTACCAAAAACAATGAAGGTGTGAAGAGATCCTCTTGAAGGGAATCAAGGGAAGTGTAGGCCAACATTGCTGAGCTGCCGTTGGAGAGAGTGAGGTGACCTTTGGTTCCATAGTGATACAATGTGAGCACATCTGCAGAGCATTTTTGTAACTGGCCAGATGTTATGAAGGAAACAAGAAGACACCAATGACCAAAAAACAGAAAGATCCCAGCACAGCACAGCAGTTCAGACCTGGTTTAGATCTGTACTACCCACCCTGTAGAAAGTCCTGAGGAACTGGATATAAATGGATTCCTGCAAGGCCTGGTGGTACGTGCCTACAATCCCATAATATTAGAGCTTGGGAAGCTGAAGCAAGAATCAAGGTCAGCTTAGATTCTCAGCAAAATCTACATCTCCAGCAGGAAGGACTCGGCACAAACTTGAAATAACCTTCAGGCGTGCCCATGAACACCTCTTTCATCTGCTCTTAAAAGCCAGACTGGGGTATGGAAATGGCCAGTGCTGTTCAAAGAAATCTTAATTTTGTTTTGTTTTGTTTTTTTGTTTTTCCAGACAGGGTTTCTCTGTGTAGCCCTGGCTGACCTGGAACTCACTCTGTAGACCTGGCTGGCCTCAAACTCAAAAATCCACCTGCCTCTGCCTCTCAGAGTGCTGGGATTAAAGGCGTGAGCCACCACACCCAACAAATCTTAATATTTTACAGGCTTTTGTAGGCCATTTGTTCATCCTTTAGCAATTGCAAGGTCATTTAAAAAAAAAAAAAAAAACCTTGGTTCAGTCAGGTGGTAATCAAGCATGCCTTTAATCTCAGCAGTTGGGAGGCAGAGGCAAGTGGATCTCTATTGTAAGTTGGAGGTCAGCCTGGTTTACAGAACAAGTTCCTGCATAGCCACGTCTACACAGAGAAAGTCTGTCTTGAAAAACCAAAATAAATAAACAAACAAATAAATCCCTTGGCTCGTCCCTTCTAGACCCCTTTGCAATATCTGCTCCTTATCAGTATAAAATCAGAACCCGGTGGTGGTAGTGGTGGTGGTGGAAGCCTTTAGTCCTGGTGCTCATGATGCAGAGGTAGGAGGGGCTCTGAATTATATAGACCATCATCGTTTACACAATGAATTCCAAGCTGGCTGGGGCTACATAGTGAAACCTGGTCTCAAAACAAAACAAAACGAAAAACAAACAATAAGAAAAATGTTTCATTAGGAGGGATATATTCCATACGCTTCCTTGCATTTACTTCTGGGTTTGTTTCTGGCTCATATAGAACAGAAATCAATGCTCCCCCACAGGCCATGACAGACATGAAGCTCCCAAGCCCTCCCTCTGCTGCTGCTCAGGGTGGCCTGGGGACATGAGACCTGCAGCAGCCACACTCTCGTGATTATCAGTGAGAGCTGGAGAGAAGCAATCATAATACATTCAGTGTTTCACAGCTGCTCACTCGGGTTCTAAAGCACCCCCATCAGTCCCGCAGGACACTCGGGGTCTACCTCTTGCTCCCCAGCCTGTGGCAACCACTGGTCTGCTTTCTCTCTCCATAGAACTGTCTCCAAAGAACTGGAGACAGACACCCAAACAAAAACTAGCCCCTTGATGTTCACAGCAGCGCATTCACAACAGCCCCCCAAAAGGAAAAAGACCATGGTCCATGAGCTGAATAAATGAAAAAATATATATATATTGCTGTGCCCATACTATGAACAATTACTCTGCTGACTGTAAGAAAGAATGAAGTAGGTTTGTAACACATTCTACCATGGATGGGCATCAACACAAAGTACAGTCGAAAGTGATTGGCAGGTGACTGCATGGTGTGGCTCTACACACAGGAACTCCCTCACATGCTGCAGTGTTTGGCCATGAGCCCAAATGTTTCCCCATCAGAACCTGTCTCAGACCAGCTGTCCACCAGGAGAGGCAAGAGACACTGCTGGAGTCTCCATCACTATAAAACCCTTATGTCCAGGCTGGAGAGATGGCTCAGTGGTTAAGAGTAATGACTGCTCTTCCAGAGGTCTTGAGTTCAAATCCCAGCAACCACATGGTGGCTCACAACCATCTCTAATGAGATCTGATGCCCTCTTCCAATGTGTCTGAAGAGAGTGACATTGTATTCACATACATAAAATAAATCTTACCCTTCTACTTCTGGAAAGGAAGGAACGGGGCCGGAGCAAGAAAGAAAGGGAAGGGAAGGGAAGGAAGGATAGGAAGGGAGAAAGAAAGAAAGAAAGAAAGAAAGAAAGAAAGAAAGAAAGAAAGAAAGAAAGAAAGAAAGAAAGAAATCCCTTGTGTTCTGCTACACAGCCATACATACCCAAGGCAAGTGTGAGAACGTGGCTCATACCCATGGCATGGTTGAAGCTGGGGGTCAAGAGTGTGTGAATGAAACAGTTTCCCCACGGCTGTGCTACCAAAACCCTGCTCTAGGTCAGCGATGAGAAGAGGAGAATCAATTCTGGTCACCATCGTTCTACAACACATCTTCCCCCTTAACCAGCATGTCCTCTTCACGTTGGAATATGTTACCATAGTGCATTGGTTTCGTAATTTTTTGGTTTGTGTATATTTGGAAGCCATGTGCACCTAATCTGGCTTTGTGCAAACAGATCAATAAAAACCCCACTTACCCTCCTCCACAGCATCTGCCTGGGATGATTACTCTGAAGCCACCCATGAGCCTATCTGAACGTTCGCATCAAGACCCTGTCCAGAGCTAGAGATTTCTAAAGATCTCAACTCTCCATTTTCTTTCAAAAGCTCATGCTGGAGCCACCCTGGTGGCTGCACTGCAATAAATTCTGCCTCCTGGAGTCTATGGGGGCTGGGCTTGTAGCTTACCGCTTCCATCAGACCCTTCACTGTGGGTGATTTCAGCATCAGAGCATCGAAGACGTCATCGTTCTCCTTCCTCACATATAAAAGCACTGCAAGAGAAGGGAAGGATCAGAGTGAGCAGAGGCTTGGGACTGCTTCCTGTCACGTGGGACGTCAGGCTGACGTCACCTGCAGAGTGAGCAGAGGCTTGGGACTCCTTTCTGTCACATGGGACGTCAGGCTAACATCACCTGCTCTGCCAACAGGCTAATGACTACTGGGATGTAGATGCTCTCATACCTATATCCATGCTTGAGTTTCTCGGGTAGGGCACATGGTCTCTTTATGACCACTCTTTCCTGTAACTTATATTTGCATCTTTGCTCTTTCGGTGAATACTACTGAAGGCTCCTAGGTGCCACAAGCTATGTTATGTATACCAAGAGCTGAGCTTGCAGCAGAGAGCTAGTTAACCCCAGTCTATACCTTTAGGGAGTTTGTGGTCCACTAGGAGAGACAGGCAGGCTTGAGAAGGTAATGAATGAGAAGCAAGATACAATACTTTCAGCCAGGTCCTGCTGAGGTGAGATGGGGGAGAGTGCCCGGAAGTGGGGGCTCAAGGCGCTGTAAAGACCATAGGAGTGGTTGTCTAGAAAGGAAAGTAACCAGAAGGATTAGGCTGGCAGACGACCTCGAGTAACGGACCTGGGAGGAGACAGTCCAGGAAGAACTTAGGATGTGGAGAATCACAGCTCTAAGTGTAAGCCCAACTCAGCCCCTGCCGTGGCTTCCATGCCTGGATTATCTGTGAGACAGACACTAGGAACTACCACATAGGGTTGCCTGCCAGTTCCGTGAAATAAGGTCGGTGTGGTAGGCTCGGTCTAGGCCCCCCGCACATAGACAAAGACCCGGTCTTCAACCTACAGAAGCTGACAGGATTGGTTGTGGTTTTTGAACCTTCAAGCTGGGCCATAGCGTTATATTCCTTTCCTACAAGTTCTGAATTGGAGAGTGTGCAGACTGAGCCAGAATGGCAGAGGCCGCAGATCTGACCCATGTGGACGGACCTCAGGGAGGCACAGATGTACCAAGATGTACCAGCTGGGCCCCACAGTCTTGGCCACCCTTGGCTCTGCTTCTCCTGGTCACGGTGTCCTCCTACTGTGCCATCATGCTAGGAGATCAGCACCCGGAAAAATCAACTGGCTGCCATCACTCAGGTACAGTCCTGCTGCCCCAGAGGGAGAACTGCTCTTTCTGTCCTCCAGAAGCAGGCATAACTTCCCTTCCAGGGAAAGAAAAAGCTGCAACCCTTCACTTGTCCACACTAAGGAAAACTGCCCAGGACAAAAAAAAAAAAAAAAGCAAAAAACCCAACACTGATGAGCCTAGATCTCAACAATAATCCTGCTATTAATCCAGCTACCATCACCGTCAGCAGAGAAACAAAAGCAGAACTGAAAAATGAAATCAGCTAGACCCACACCCAATACTCCCTTTCCCTCCCCTCCCCTCCATCCCAAAGGCTTTCTTAAATCTGTGCTTATAAAGGCCACATTGATGGGGATTCTGCCCAAACTCCTTTCTGTGCTAGTGAGTGTTCAGTTAGAATACAGGGAAGGAGGAGAGCGGGGAGGGAGGAAGAGAGACTTGTGTAGTGTAGTGCATTCCTTCTTCTTATCAAATATAAAAATGAAGTGCCAATTAAGGCCGACTCCGTCGCCAAAAATTTACACATTTAGCCCCTTGAAGCAATACTGTAGAGTCTACATGTCAGTTAAAACTACCTAGTAACCCAAAGGCTATCATAAACAGAGAGAATGTGAACAATATACAGAAAAATATAGGATGCAGATCCCAATTACATCCAGATAAGGAAAATTAAATTCAAGAAGAGCTGAAAAAGCAACTTCCATTAGGTTGACCCTTGGGAACCCTGCGATTACATTCTATTAAAATGAGCACTACATATAAATAGCCTCTGTTCAAGCCATGGTCTTTGATATTGCTGGGGGGGGGGGGTGTTGGAAAGTGCTCAAGTCTGTTGGTTCTTCATTTGGGGGCGTTGGGGGTGGGGCGGCAGACAGGCAGGGCAGTTCCAGCTGGGCTTGCTGACAGCTATCCTGGAGGGTGTGCTGGGCTCCACACACTTAGAGGGCTTGGCCAGAGAGTCAGTTTTCATTAGCTCTGCTCTGTGGTGTGGCAACGGTAATAACCATCCTGCCAACCACAGCAGAAACAACCACCAAACATCCCAGGCAGCCTCTTGTGGAGCCACGAAATGATTGTCACCCTGACAAGTGGCCGCCAAGGAAAAACAGTAATGACGGTTTGGCGAAGCTGACAAATGACCAGTAGGGCCAAGTACAGGCTCAGAGTGCCAAGCAAGGAGCCCAGTGACTTCTCCATCCTTCTCCAAAGAGAACCTCTTTTGGGGGAGGGGGGAACCAGCAATTTTCTTACTGCTGGTAGGTCACAGTGCCCTCTGTCTGTCTGTCTGTGCAGTTTCAGAAACCTTACCTTAACTTCTAATTACAGCCCAAGACAATTTCTAGTGGCAGTGTGGGTGCCAGTTCCACAAGCTCTGAAAAGTAGTTGTTGGACTGGCTCCAGCCTGTAAGTGAGTAGGTGATGTACAACTGCACATCAGTGACTCTGCCCCAACCCTAAGTACTTAGGTGTTGGGGTACACCGCCCGCGGTCTCACTCAGGAGCAGGCTGGGGAAGGGGGCTACACTTAGGGAGGAAAAGACACCAAGGAATGAAGGTTAAAATTTGTGATGGCAAGCTGGGGGCCACCATCACATATGGGCGGGCCCAACCTACTGTAACCATTTCTGTCTGGTTCATGGGGAAGCACAGCCACACACACAGCCAGTCTCTGAACTGTGCACCTCACTGCTGGATGAGTCGGGAGATGCATAACTGTTCCCCTAAGGCAAGAGAAAGCCTGTAGCCTCCAATGTGAGGAAAAGCCCACCAGGGTTAGCAATGATTCTATTACAGGGAGTGAGTTCTTCTTCACACCAGGACGGCCTGCCTGCCCGAAGACCTGTCAGTGGCCAGTCAGAATGGAGAGATACCTCGTTTTACGTTTTCTTCTTTGATCTGCTTAGACGGTGTTGGACCAAACTCCTCTTCCATGGGCCTGAACATCCGCTTAACAAGGACGCTGCTGCTGGAGAGGACACACAGAAATGATTAGATACACAAGGAGTGACAGTGAGTGAGTCCTCCCCAGTTCACACCAAGTCACAGCAGGAGATGACACAGCCTAGACCTCTGCTGGGGACTGTCCTGATTTCCTACAGTTCTCCCTTTTCTAACTGCCACAGTGGGAGGTTCAACCCAACCTCCTTTCCTTTCCTCTTCCCACAGAAGACTCCAGCACTCCCACCTGGAAGATGGTGGTGTTGCGCCCTGAGCACTCTCTGTGGGGCCAGTTCTGACAGGTCTGCATTTGCTTGCAAAGTCCCTGTGCATTCCAGATGTGCCATGGAAAGGGGAGGGTTGTTAGAGAGGAAGAGAAATGGAGATTCATTATTCTTAATCTCAGGCATGTAGATCTCAGGCAGGTCTGCAGAAAATGGTACTTTCTCTAGGGATTGGCTGGCCGGAGAAGCTGTATCTGACAGATCACTCAGCAGAATTGTTAGGACAGGACCTGGGGGGGGGGGTGTTAGACCACCTCAATTGACTTAAAATCCCTCTTTTAAAGTTTATTACTGTATAAATTTGGACATGTTTCTTAATTTCCATGGACCTTAGTCTCCTTATCTTTAAGAGGAAGCTGTTGACACAGAAATGACAATATTTGAGGAGCTGGAAATATTAATTACACCAAGTTGATCATTACACACTATGTATACTATCAAATGGTCATACCATGCCCTATAAATAAGTACAAATATTATGTGTCAAATAAAATTAATTAATTTAATAAAATTTAAAAGGAGGCTGGAGAGGTGGCTTAGCAGTAAAGACTGTACATGGTAGAGCTACCCAAGCAAATTGAGACCCTGGTAAGGTAGGAAATGAAGTCAAGAGCCAGCTCTCTTACTACATTCCCCTTTATGTCAAACATTGAAAACAGCTAAGGAAAAAACAATCTAAACTCAAGTCCGATCTGAAGGCAGTGATGAACTTAGGGCACAGACCCTCTGTCCTGCCTTCTACTTTGTGTTAACAGCAGGTTGTGGTACTGTCTCATCTGGGAACTGGAATGACCATGAACTTAGAACTAGATGATATAAAGAATCCATCCATACGGTACCCAGGCACCATTACACAAATAATTGGTAAGTAGTCTGAAATACTATCAGATACCTTCTCACGCTGTGTGAGGCAAACTCCTTCACCAAGCAAGATTCACTTATATTTTTTTCAGTTCAGCTAACTTTTGAGAACACCTTATTCCAAGCCACAGGAGACTTTGTCATTAAAACGGTATCTCAGATAAACCACATTTTTCTTGGGAGACCATATATGCTTCTCTACGCTTTCAAATCTGTAAGTCCAGTAGGAGTCAGTAAGTTTTATATGTTCTGAATTCAACAGTTTCATTTATTTTTCAAAGCAAAAGCAAACAAGGTGGCAATGATTAGCCTATTCTCTAATAAAAAAAAGAGAACAGGTTGCAGACTTCTGGTGCCCAGGCCAGTGATACTATATGACACTTTTCAAAAGACCAGCAAGCAGTGGAGCATTGCTCTCTCTGGCCTCAACACCATCCCACAGGCCATCAGGTAGAAAAACCCAAAGCCAGTAGCATATTCAGCCATGGCTTACAGGCTCAATTACAAGGTAAAGAAGACCCTTGATAGCAGCAAATGACATTAAGACTCATCAGAAAAGTATTCCTAAGTGTTAGGTCTGAAGCAAGATTAGGGCTACAAAGGTAACCAGTAAAACTTCTAGAGAGCAAAGAGATAACAGAGAAGTAAGCCAAACACTTGGCTGTGCTGCTGGCATATTTACCAGCTTCTTTAGCACCACACATAGTGGAATATGGAGCTAAGTCAAAATCACAGGGATGAAAAGCTTAGGCCCAATGTGACAGTAGTACCTCCTCATGGCTAGGTGAACACACAGTGTCCTCGGAGCTCAGAGATCTATCTGCCCTTCCAGGATTGCACATGAGATGAAATGAGGCTGGGCCTCTGCGAAGGGCAGAGAGTTAAGCTGTAAGACCTGCCCACTTCCCACCTGCCTGCCTTCTCCACAGCTACAGGTTGAAAACTGAGGACACTGGGCAATAGGGGCACAAGGGTGAGTGCTGGGAATTGTGGGTAGGCACTGCTTCTATCATGTGCCAGCTAGATGACTTTGAAGAAGCTTCTTAATTCCTCAATTATCTGCTGTCAATGGCAGATAATGGGAAATCTGGAAGAAATCATGAACATGATGTGTGCAAAAGCACTGAGTACCAGGTACCCAGGGAGTGCTGCTACTTTCACAAATAGCAATAGTCAAGTACCCATCGTGCATTAACAGAGGTACCACAACTGTCCACAGTGCTCAAGCAGAAGATGTCTGAAAGTACGAGACATAGGTCTTACAGTAGATCACTATAGTGGAGTTACTGGTAGGTCACTGGCCATTTGGCCTTAGTCAGCTTGCAAAGGACAAGCTGAGAGGAGACACTGGGCCAGCACAGGCACTTCACACTTTCCTATGGATTCCCAGGAACTTTATCTCACACACTATGCAGAGAAATGCTAAGTGCTGGGGACTATGTATAGGACAGCCTGCTCCAGCATCCTCAGTATAGACTTAAGCACTAGGCCAGTACAAAGGCTGGCATGAGGTCTTATGTGGATACAGGGCAGTCCAGAGGACAGACTGGGTTTCCTGAGCTCAAAGCCAACATCCTTCTCATGACGCCATGCTGTCTCTTATAAAAAACGTGATTTAAAGATTAGAATTTATAGGTCTAATCATTTCTGTTTGTTCCAACCACTGAAATTTAATTATTTCTATTTCAAGGTAAAAAGAACAAACTAATTATTTTGGGCATTGAGATGGGAGTTTTTACTGTGTAGACAGAGTAGGTTGGCCTCAAACGTTTTATCCTCCTGCCTCAGCTGTCTGATTTCTGGGATTTTAGGCATGAGCCATCATGCTTGATTTTCTAATCAATACTTAGAGAATTTACAAGCAATTTTAGAGGTTCAACCCTCGGCAAGTTTCAGCCATAGCAGAGTTGTTTAATTAATTCCTTTGAGGTAGAAGGTGGCAGCTTTTGTATGAAAAGGTCCGGACAATATTTAGGTTTTTCAGATTCCTGTTGTAACCACTCAATTCTGCTGCTGTATCACCAAAGAATTCATAGACAGCACATAAAGGAACTAACATAATATAGCTGTGTTTCAAAACCATTCTTTACAGAAGCTCTGGGGAACTTTATTTCATGCACCATGTGATGGCAGCTATTTAAACTACTGAAAACCATTCTTAGTGAGTAAACCATTCAAAATTGGTGACTAGACTGGGTGTGGTGTTCTTTAATTCTAGAACTCAGGAGAAAGAATGCAGGTCGATCTCCTTGAGTTCAAAGCCAGCCTGGTCTACATAGTGTGTGTTGGGCCACCCAGGGACCCCACCACTACCATTCCCAGCAAGAAAGACCTGATCCTCAGTCTGTCGCTTGCCAACTTCTGCTCAAGGAAGGAGATCAGCACATATGCTATACTTCCTTCACCAGCGATGAATGAAGTGTCTTACATAAGGATGAGGAGGCCTAGGTCTGATATGGTTTGGGGAGGTGACCTTGGGATATTATATAGAATGAATGCAAACAATGAGCATAAAATAGATATTGGAGAGTGAATGTAGTTTTAACATGCTTTAAGAGAAAATGTAGGACCTAGCTTATGAGAGAGCTCCCAATATAACCTATAATTCATGCAGTCCTAAACATGGCTTTTATTCTGAAAACCAATTTCCAGATGATATAAACAAACAAACAACCTTAGAAGTCTAGCTGGAGAGAGCTGGCTGGGAGGTTAAGGGCTCCTCTCCCAGAGAACCTGGGTTCAGTTCCCAGCATGCCTAAGGAAAATGAAGCTGACAATCATCTGTAACTCCAGTTCCAGGGATCTAATACCCTTTTCTGGCCTTCATGGGCAACAGGCTGCAAGTGGTACATAGGCATACACAGGCAAAATGACCATATGCATTTTGTTTGTTTAAATTTAGTAGTCTTCCATGAGGGAAATTAAGACAAAACTTTATTTTAACTAAGAACAGTTGCAGGGAAGAAAAGAAGTTTGAACACTGAGGGAGGAAACAGCTTCTCCAGAGAGCAGAGCAAAAGCCAGCGGATAGAAGTCAAAAGCTGTTCACCAGAGAGAAGCCGCTGTGACCAGCTCAACTGTTAATGTATTTAGAACAAGAGACCACGAGGAGATTGGTAAAGCACACTTGTGTGTGTGTATGTGGGGTTTCCAAAAAAAGAATTAAGTAGCCAGAAAAGACCGTAGTAAACAAGGCAGTGTCATTCAAGGGGCTGAAACCCTAAATGGCATATCAAAGGGAAAGCTGGAGCTAGCAGAGGCTTCTCTTGTCTTCAAGCCACAAAGTGGGGGGACGACAATGGTGGCACCTGCCCCTAGTTGTTCCAAAACCATGAGCCAGGTTTTCCTCCCTTTAAATTCTAAAAGCTGAAACCCTCCAGTTCTTAGAAACAATGAAACAACTTCTTCATGTGCAGAGGGCGTTCCATCACTGACGGTACTAGAAGGCAGCTCAACACATGCTGCTCAAGAATGCGGTATCCATGCTACTGTGGCCTGGAAAAGAGTCACCTCCATGGCCTTTCATAAAATCTATAGGTGGGCATATGCTCTCTGCAAAGATGGAGTCCATCTCCTATCCCTGTTATACAGACACGCGTGGAAAGAGTGGAAGAGAATTTCTTATCTAAAAGCCACAGGACAGTGGACAGGCTCAGCCACAGGACAGTGGACAGGCTCAGCCACAGGACAGTGGACAGGCTCAGCCACAGGACAGTGGACAGGCTCAGCCACAGGACAGTGAACCTACTCAGCCCCACTCAAAGTCACCTACCCAAAGTGAGGACTTCAGGAGCTGTCTGCTTCAGGCAGTAGTGAAACCAGGAAAAGCTTTCCAGTTTCTTAACTAGACCTCATGTTTGGCTCAAACAACAGGAAAGGGTTATCAAATTTCAGTAAACAGTGCTCTAGAAGAGATGGGCCACTTTTGTAAACTTAGAACTTATTCAAAGGCAGATCATAGGAAGAAGGGAGGCACAGAAAGAGAGCACATAAGAAGAAAGGTTGTCACCCAGCTGCCACCCCACAGCTACTGTCTCAGTTCTAAGTCACAAGCATGTGGGAAGCCCCCCACTCCAGGGTGGCCCCACGCTAGACAGTCCAATGCTACCCACACAAACAAATATTAAGTGCTTGAGAAAGAAATGGCTGCTGTCTTACCCTTCTCGCTCATCGTCTGTGTTGTAATAGACCTGTGAGAAAACAAAAGGCACATGGAAGAAAGGAATATAACATAGAAATCTGCATGAGTTCTCTTAACAGGCAAACTGTCTCTCAAGATTAGCAGGGCTAATCATGTGTGTGCTCTATCAGTCTATCAAGAGTGATGAGGCATCTTAGCCCCGGTTGTAACGGGAAGCCGGTCAGTTAGACTCAACTATTTCTCTTCTATAAGATGTGGAGATGACCTCATTCCATAGAAAGCACAGTTACATGCTTGAAAGTTTTTTAAAAGGAGGCAGAAACACACACACACACACACACACACACACACACACACATGCTGGCTGTCCTTTCTGGACAAGATACAATATTCATTCTTTCCTCTTATATATTGGTTCCTATGGAATAAGACAAGATAGAAATCTACTCCATGCAAAAAAAATATGGATATATTTATTACCACCTTAGAGCATGAACATGGAGTCACACACACACCGCGATCCTCTGATTGGACAGCCACCTCATCACTACATAGACCATTCTCCAAAAAGAGAAGAAGCTAGTGAAATCTCTCCTTCAGGCTGATGTCGGTGCCAGCACTCAGAATGGGAGGGGACTCGCATCTGTCATTATGCTAGTTCTCAGAACAGTCTTTTTACCCAAGGACTCTAGAGTCAAAGTCAAATTTTGCATCAGTGCAAAATTCCGTGTGGCTAAAACCAGCTGCGGCTGACGCTAGGAAACATCCTTCTTCTCCATAGTTCTCACTTCTCCCATGGGCGGGGCGGGGGGGGGGGAGATCTTAAAGAGGAAAGGAAATAAACCTCTCTCATCTCAGAACTCTGCAAACCTTCCCTTACAGAGGACCCAGTCATCAGTTAGCATGTGAAAAGCCCTCAGCGGTGGGTAGTTAGGCCCAGTCAGTACTGGAGTACTAGATACAGACACAGATACCTTACTTTTTTATTTCATTCAGCATTATAATTGTTGAACATTTATTTGGTTTCTAATCCTTCCTTTCATTTGTAAATTATAACCATAGGACTTAGTTTTTGTGTATTTGAAGGAATACCCAATATTCTCATTTTCCTCCAGATGAGAAAGGATTTACCCATTCAATGAAAGTTTTTAATTTACGAAAGAAACATTTGTTTGAAAGATCTTCATTTCTCGCCACTGGGCAAATGTATGAAGTTATTGATACAGTTCTTTCACCACAAGGTGGCAGTATGTGAACTGATAGAGTCAGCTTGACAGAAAACTAGGATGAACTTTCTCCCTTGGAGGTGTCAATAATTTTCTAATAACAGCTTACACCTTTCTTTGCCTTAGAGTCCCAGTATTCTCTCCCAAGACAGTCTTTTCTGTAAAAATCTACTTTTGTATGGAATGATACTGACTTTGCTCTGCCACTAAATTCGAAGGAGAGTTGTAGTCTGCTCTGTCGACCGGCAGGGCATGAGAGCAGGGGTCTTACCTGTCCAGTCCTCTGCAGGTTTGCAAAGTGAACATCTGGTATGAAGAGCACAGGCTGTGAATGCAGGTCGGGCATGGTTTTGAAGTACGTGATGTCACTCTTCTTCTGTAATGGTATGGCGGCCATCTTCCCATCAGAGGCTGGATGCAAACACAAAAAGCCCCCGCACGAACACCATTACGCACGCCTGAGAACTCTCAGCTATCAGCCTCAGCCAAAATCCATGATTCTCCCTCAAAGCTTTCTCAACACCCTAGACGTGATTATGCTTTAAATGCCCTTCCTCTGGCCCAAGCAAACAAAAAATACATGGGAACCTAGGAGAATCCACTCAACATGGACTGAAGCTTCCTCCACTTTCTACTGACCTGTGTGGACCCTGGAGACTTCTGTTTGTGCTCCATGTGGAGGTTCTCCTGCCTCTGAACAAGAGCATGCACCTTGGGCATCTGTGCCTTCCCCTACAGCCTGCTTCTTTCTATCTGTCTTCTCAAAGGACCCTGCTGGCTGCAGTCCCCCCACTTAGCACAGTCAGTATGGGGGAGGGGGTCACTCACGGTTGTTGCCCTGGGTTTGAGAGGCCTGGCCCTTCCCTTTCTTTCTGTTCTGCTTTCTCTCTTCATCTCGGATTTTTCTTTCTGCTCCCTGGTAGGGAAAACAAAGAGAGACCAACCAAGGTATATTCTCAGAAGATGCAAGAATATTGTGACACACATACAACATATGCACACACACATTCAGGCACACACACACACACACACACATATGCATCTACATGAGCATGCCAACAAACACACCTGCACACACTCATATGCCATGAAGATGGGAAATAGAACAAGGGAAGCCTCGGCTTCCACCCTCCCTGCAGCACAGTGAGAACACACACAGATCTGTGTGCAGCGCTTTGACCTTGGAGCGATGTTAACTCACCCAGATCACCTCCTCTTCCTATCTCTGCCTATTTCATGAACTTGATTTTTGAATCCATGAGGAAAGAACAGGCTGAGTTCTCTAACTCAGTGTCACCTGCTGAATAACTCAGTGCTATTAATACAATGGCCTTTTCCTGTGCAAGTTTTCCTCTGCATATGGTTATGAACTTAAAGAAAAAAAATCACCACAGAAAGAAAGGACATTCTTCTCTACGAGGTGCTCACACAAAGATGAGGGATTGCTCAGCACATGAAAGTACTGATATTCTCCTATGTGCTTAGAGATGGGGCCTACCACACAGAAGACACATGCATTGACTTCTGTTCTTTGTAAATTGACTTTTTTTCTAAGAATTATTTATTTATTATATATAAGTACACTATAGCTGTCTTCAGACACACCAGAAGAGGGCAGCAGATCTCATTAGAGACAGTTGTGAGCCACCGTGTGGTGGCTGGGATTTGAACTCAGGACCTCTGGAAGAGCAGTCAGTGCTCTTAACCACTGAGCCATCTCTCCAGCCCATAAACTGACTTTTTAATATAGTTTCATAAAGTTATAATCATGCTTCAATTACTGATCTGCTGTCTGGGCCCTGGCACCATTCACTGCTCATCTTTCTTTTGGGCCATTTGTTAACTTATTTTCCTCTGTCTCCCAGTCAGAGACATCCTAGCAGATTCCTCTTGCTTTCTCTGTTGGCTTCAGGAGAATTGCCCACAATGTGCTAGACAGGTGACATTCATGGGACAAGCTTCTTCTCTAGGACAGTCCCAGTTCTGACCAAGGCTAGGACGCAGTGCGGACTTGTCATCAACAGTAGCACCATGGCTTTTGAGGGGGTTCCATGTTTCACCCAGATGAGACACAGGCAATTACAGCACACCTGTTACACACAGCCACCAGGGGGCGGCAGCTAGCGATGCTTATGCTATTACACGGAGACCCGAGTGTCACTGATACTTACAGGTCATGGAAATTCACAGCAAGGACAACATGCAGAAATACAGATACATCTGCTGTATAACACTCGTCAAAATATCCGAAAATTTTAAAACAAACAAACAAAAAAGAGCCTTTGCATTTGAACAAAGAGAAATGCTAAATGCTCCAGCAACGCCTCACTCACCGCTGGGAAGTGAATGCAGTATTGCTTGCTAGGTGCATGTCGGGTACTTAGCCGAGTGCTGGAAGCTCTGTGTGATTCAGTAATTCGCATAAGTGCGGGTCTTTATTGTCTACCCACAAAGTATAGCTCACTCAAGACACATCCCAAGGTTACACAAATTCCTTTTTATCTTTTATTTTTGTATAGTCAACTTTTGTTTTGTTTTTAAGTGTTAGTGTTGTGTAAAAATATAGACTTGTCAGACTGAATATAGCCGTGGTTTATTATTTGTTTGGTTTTTATTTATTATTTGGTTTGTTCTTTTATTTGTTTGTTTGTTGAACAACTTTACACAGCTAAGGTCATTGAGAGATCCTCATCTGAGGAAATGCCCGTGGAGCATCCTCTGGATTGATGTGGAGGGGCCCCGCCTGCTGGGGTTGGTGTCACCGTGGACAGGTGGTACTGGGCGTATACCAGGCTGAGCAAGCCAGGGGGAGCAAGTCAGGACACAGTGGTCCTCCATGGCCAATGCTTCCACTCCTGCCACCAGGTTCCTGCCTTGAGCTCCTGCCCTGACGTCACTCTGTGGCAGACTATGACCTGAAAGAGTAAAATGAAATTAACCCCATCTCCCATAAGCTGCTTTTGGTCATGGGCTTCACCACAGCGACAGAGAGCTAACTCAGACACGTGGTGTGGCAACCTGAATGGGAAATGCTCAGGGAGAAAGTCCATCACCAGGTGGGCTTGAAGGGTCCCAGCCTCCTCCAATCCCAGGTTTCTCTCTCTGCGTTGTGTCTGCACCTCTCTCATCTTCCTGCTCCTACTTTCACACTGCTGTACTTCACCAGCATGAAAACCTCTGGACTCATAAGTCTATAAGTCTTGATCGTGATGTTTTATCATAGCACGAGAAAGGCAATGAATACACATAGATACATCCAAGAATTTTTACTCCTTTTTTGTTTTTGTACGTTTTTATTTGTACTATTTCTGAGAATAGCCTAGAATCTATATCATCCTCCTCTTCTGTCAAACACCAAACGATGGATGATACGGTTGTACGGAAGACCCATAAGACCCAGGGTCCAGGCTTGGGAAACCACAGAGGACTCGCCAGTGGTCTTTGGGACTGAGGTTGTAGAAGAGGCTGTGGGGCTTGTGTAGGTAAAGCTGAAGACAAAGCTTTACCAAGCTAAACCACCTGGTTGAGGACTCAAAGATCATGTTCCTGAAGGAGATGAGCTGGTTCTCTGCCCATTAAAAAATCCTAGTTTATCAACCTTTTCCTGGGAGGATCCCAAAAGGAGAGTTCTAAAGGATAACCTTAAAGGATGAATTCTGGAGGTCATGCCAGCACAGAAGATGCTATGTGGAACAGGTTCAAGGCTTTGATTGCTATTGGGGACTTCAGTGGTGATGTTGGACTTGATGTTAAGTGGTCCAAGGATGTAGCCAGCACCTAAGGAGATACCATCTTGACCAAGCTTTCCATTGTCCCTGTATGGAGCAAGTACTAGGGGAACAAGATTGTCAAGCCCCAGTTTGTTCCTCACAAGGTGACAGGCTGCTATGATTCTGTGCTGGTGCACCTCACCCCTAAGTCCAGGGGCACTGGCATTGTTCCTGCGCCTGCGTCCAGGAAAGTGCTCCGCATGGCTGGTCCTAATGGCTGCTACACATCGGCCAGAGGCTGTGCAACTTCATCAAGGCCATCTCTAAGTCCTACAGCCTCTCAACCCTGGGACCTCTGGGGAAAGACTGTGTACATCAAGCTGTCTCATGAGGAATTCATTAACCACCTTGTGAAAACTCATACCAGAGTTTCTGTTCAGAGGACCCAGGCTCCAGCTGTGGCTACCACATATAATGTTTTTTATTCAAGGAAAATAAAGTGAATTAAATCTATACTTAAAAAAGAAAAAAAAAAAAGGAAAAGCAAGAATCGGGCTGGAGAAATGGCTCAGTGGTTAAGAGCACTGACTGTTCTTCCAGAGACCCTGAGTTCAATTCCCAGCAACCACATGGTGGCTCACAACCATCTGTAACAGGATCCCATGCCCTCTTCTGTGGAGAGCTACAGTGTACTCAAATAAAAATAAAAATAAGCCAGGCATGGTGGCGCACGCCTTTAATCCCAGCACTTGGGAGGCAGAGGCTGGCAGATTTCTGAGTTGGAGGCCAGCCTGGTCTAAAAAGTGAGTTCCAGGACAGCCAGGGCTACAGAGAAACCCTGTCTCAGAAAACCAAAATAAATAAATAAACAAAATTATATATATATGGAGTATGGTATTCAGGAAAAAGAGACACAGTATTCTCTCTTGGGGATTTCAGTAAGATACAGAGAGATGCCCCTCCACCAAGGTCATCTTATTTCCTGGAATATTTGCAGCCAAAACTTCCAGAATATATTACTTGTACACATATGGCAGCAGATTATTTTTTGTAATTGATGCTATTACAGTTAACCCTCTGCGTAGTCAGAGGACTCCTTGGCATCCCCACGCCTTAACCCTGGGATATACAGAAACCTACCAGGAACACTGCCACTCGCTGCGTGGAACAAATGCCAGCCAGGTACCCACCATCTTTCAATGACTTTAGGACATGTAAAACAGGAGCTATTAAGAATGTGACATAGCGCTGGGTGTGGTGGCGCGCGCCTTTAACCCCAGCACTTGGGAGGCAGAGGCAGGTAGATTTCTGAGTTTGAGGCCAGCCTGGTCTACAAAGTGAGTTCCAGGACAGCCAGGGCTATACAGAGAAACCCTGTCTCGAAAAAACCAAAAAAAAAAAAAAAAAAAAAGAATGTGACATAGCTTCCATTTTCAATGTTACAAGCATATCTACACAACTATAACTAACCTCCTTTTTCAGGTTGAAGGCCCTGCCACATGACTTCAGAAACTAAAGCTTCGGGCCTGGCAGGGACTGCACACACACCCCTTCCCATCCTCTCTCAATGAAAGGCTGAATAACTGAATGGAAATATCTTTGTTTTTAAACTGGCAAACAAATAGTATAACCAACCATTTTATCCTCTTAAAGACTCTGGGATATAGTCTCACAGCCATAGAGCAACATCTCTCTTCTAAAAGTCTGGGTGTTTGTTTGTTTGCTTGTTTGCTTGTTTGTTTAGTTCTGGAGTTTTTTGAATGATCAGTTGTCATTCTGACATTCTGTGTATAAAGTTAGTCATTCATGCAAGGAGTCTGAGTGGGATAGATCTATGTCTGCTGCGTGAGTCTAGCCACGCGCCTTGCGCCTTCTGACTTCCATGTATGAATGCATTCACTGTGAATGCTGAGTCAGTTGGCCTCTGGGCTCCGGAGGCCACCTAACTGTCCCTGAGGTCTGGGGCTGTACGGCTGTACCTACATTCCTGTGCAACTCTGACTGTGTCTTCCTTTCTCCCTTACTGATCATTTCCTCTCTGGTGTCACTGTTCTTGGCTCACAGGGACCCATTTCTCCTGGTGCTACTTCATTGCTAAAACAGGCATTGTGATGCAACAGCCTGTTGGGCCTTTAAGAATGAAGGGCAGCAATGAATTGGGTACTGGCCTCTTTCCTTTCATCTTCCTCTAGCCTGGGTCGTCACCGGTCCATGCCTGTGAGCATCCAGAGAGATAATTCCATCTTTGATAACCTAACTTGGCATGTACATGTGTTGCATGCATGTATACCACAGTGCATGCCAAGGCCAGAGAAGCACATGTAATCTCCTCCTCTTTTACTCTTCATTGCCTTGGGACAGGGTCTCTCAATGAACCAGACGCTTGTCAGTTAAGCTACAGTGGCTGGTCAGGGGTCTCTGGGGACCCACAGCATTGAAGTCACAGGCACATGCAGTATGTCAGATTCTTATGTGGGTACTGAGGATTTGAACTTGCATCCTTGTGCTTACATTAAAAGCACTCTCATCCAGTGAGCCACCTCCAGCCTTTACTGAGCTTTTTAATAGTCATCCAATGGCCACTCTCCCATCACTCAGTTAGATTTATAGATAAATTTGTGCTCAGTCCTTACCACCAGTGTATTGCCTGTGTTTTTATATTGTGTCTAAAGTTTATTGTCTACTAGATTTCCAAAGAAGGAATACTCATAGTACTTGGGTTGTTACATTGTTGTTTATGTTTTATTTGAAGTTTGTGATTTTTCTATATTTTTTACACTGGAGTTAATTTGGCTAGAAATAAAGTCCTTGGCCATGTTTACTTTATTTTATTCAGGCAACTGTTTTCTCCTAGCATAGGATTACTGTTAAAAAAAAAAAATGATGATAAAAATCTCCTTATTGTCCCTAACTGTTAGAAGCCAAGAGAAGTTTTCTGTCTTTTCAATGTCTGAAAGCTATTCTTCCTTCCTCCCTCCCTCCCTCCCTCCCTCCCTCCCTCCCTCCCCCCTGAGATAGCATCTCACTATGTACACTTGGCTGTCCTGAACACAAATGTAGACCAGGCTGGCCTTAAGCTCACAGAGATCTGCTTGCCTCTGCCTCCCAATCGCTGGGATACAAGGCTGATAACTGTCACTTCATATTGTTCATCTGAGCTGGTTCCTCCAGAACGTGTCAGTACTCTCGTCGGGTGTTCTGCTGCGGCATTCTTCACATTTGCTTCATTCTGTTGCTTGGGTTTGTTGTTGTTGTTGTTGTTTTGTTCTTCTCAATGATCATTGATCTGTGACTCCTGGATCGTCTTTAGCTCTGTCCTTTGACATATTCAGTTTCCTCCTGCATAACTTCCTTCCATCTTTGAAATCTGTCCTCTTTTCCCACCTGTCCTTCTTATGACTTTACCTGTCACATTGTTCAGGCATGGTTGCTTCCAGCATAATCTTCTGAAATAGTTCAGTTTTCATTTCTAGTTCTTCCCTGAGTTCCAACACATTTCGATTCTCAGGCGCATGCTTTTCAGGTCCCCGTTGACCCCCGCCTCTCCTGTTGTCGGATGCATTGACTCACCTTAAGATGCCGCTGGGCTACTTTTCATCTGCAGGGTGGTGATAGCTTTGTGTGTTCATTCATTGTCCATAGGGAAGCTGGTCTGATCTTGGACATGACAGCACTGTATGCTGAGTGTGTAAGAAGTAGTGAACTTATTATGTAGGTGTGATATGTACTCCCAAAAATTCTAGATGAGGCTCCATGTCATACATCAAACGGCAAAGATTAACATGATATGTTCTAGAATAGTATCTGCGCCCAATGAAAGATCCATATCTGTCATTTCAACTGCATGTTCACCAAAGCACAGTATACTACAGACTGAATCTCCCCTCAGTCCACCCCTCGTGTTGACGTGGTTCAACTCTGGTGAGGTCATGAGGCTTATTACTGATGATATAACAGTGAAAAGACACACGGGGGAGCTCTTCTCTTTCTCCCCCATGTGAGGCCAAGGGAGCAGGATGGCTCCTGGCAGCCAAGAAGATGACCGACCCTCCCAGGGACTGCACTCATTGATCCTAGGTTTTTATCCCCCCAAATTGTAAATAAGTTATTAATGCTCACACCACCTAACCTGGGGTACTTTGTTTTAGCAACCTGAGAAAACTGAGCCATAGAGCAATGCCAGCCATTGAATTAATAGTAAAACTGGAAGGAAAAAAAAAAAACAGCAAGAGCCAAAACAAAGGGCAATGGAGTGGTGGCTCCCTAACACACACCAGGACTTGAATGGAGAGCTTCCGCTTCCATAGGATAGCCAAATGACTCTCTAGACACCACTAGACAAGAAAACGTGACAAGGGAAGACAGCCATTAAAGGAACCAGCTCAGGATAACAGTCCCCTCCTGACAAGCTGTCATGCTGACTCTCACCTTGTCGCAGAAGACCTTGATCTGGCAGTATGCTCTGTGGATGGGTTTATTGCTGCGGTTGTTATAGCTGTACGTGTCGATCTGAATCATCAGGGGAAGTCCTTTTACACCCTTTTGGGAGGAGAAATCTGTACTCAAGCAATTCACGGTGATGAAAATCTGAAGGAGGGAGAAAAGGAGGTAAGTTCCCAACTGCCATATAGTGGACACCCCAGGAAAGATGTGAGAAGGCAGGAAGTGAGAGTCGCACACGGACCTGTAAGGACAACTGACCGATGCCCAGCGCTCTCCTACAGAAAGTGGCTTAGGTGCATAAAACAAATTACATGGCACAAAACTTATAAGCAATTCACTGCCACATATGACCTTGAAATAGACAATTTAAAAACCTTAATCATAAGTGAGGTTATGTAAAACATTTTTTTTTTCAATATATCAAAATCGCCACTTCTAGGTGCGAGAAAGGGCTCGGCAGTTTAAGGGCGTTTGCTCCTTTGTAGCGGACTAGGGTTTGATGGCCAGGAGCCAGCCACATGGTACATCACAGCTGTTGTCACTCCAGTTCCAGGGCCTCCAGAGGCTCCTGCACACACATGGTGCACATACACACACCCAGGCACATACACGTAAATTAAATTATTCAATTAATTTAAAAAGTTGTCACTTCTAATAGTTATAACTTCCCCTAACCTCTGATCTTCAGGATAAAAATTAAATAAGATAAAAAAAACTTCCTTTTTCAATATAATAGCACTGAAACCTAGTTATGTTTGTGTAGACTTTCTTCCTTGCCTGGGAAGCATGATGTCTGGAATAATATTGTATTATTTAATATCACTGGTCCCTAATGCAATGCCTAGCAGAGAACTGACACTCACTGAACCCGAGATAAATGGACCAATGACTGACCTCAACTTCGGCCCCAGCCGTGAACAGCTGAGGGACCTTATCTAAATCACGCAATACTTTCAGCTCTCAATGTCCACATTAAAGTACCTGCAAGCCCTTTTGCTGCAGAAGAAAATCTAAATACTAATGTATTCCTAGTTATAAAGCAATAAGAAGCTGGCAAAGGCAAGGAATGAATCAGGAGGGATTAAGCCACAGTGTCCACCTCCTCCTAGTAACTAGAGTACTGGCACACACCTGTAATCCCAGCAATCATGGGCGAGTCGGGAGGATCACGGGGCCAAGTGCAACCTGGGAAATATAGCAAGATTATGTCCATCAGGCTTGAAGGGGACAAACAAAGCCCCCATCTTATAGCATGTGGCATCAAGAAGTGCAGAAAAAATTTAAAAACCTTCAAGCAAAAAAACAAAAGCAAAACCGAAATAAAAAAAAAAACCAACATACACTAGAAATGCCACCATCCCAACAGGATAGAAATTCTGATCTGTTTTTAAGGGTTCTATTTGACTAACAGAAAAAGCAAAACCAAGTTTCATTATAACGAACTGGTAAAGACGGAGGATGGAAGCACACGGGCTGGAGAGAGACCCTCATGGTATACAACAGTGGGTCCATTTGTCATGGTTTGGATCCACAATGCCCCCAAGACTTGAGTGAGTGCTATTTGAGGTTGTGCAGCCTTTAGGAGGAGGCCTGGCTGGGAACTAGGTCTCTGGGCCTGAAGGTTACAGCCAGCCCCTGGCTCTTGGCACACTCTCTGCCTTCTGGCCCACCTTGATGTGAACAGCCCCGCCACACGCTCCTGCTGTGCTGCCTATCCACAGTGGACTGAGACTCTGGGCAAAGAAAGAAAAACAAAACACCTTCTTTCGTTACTCTGTTTTAATCACGTGTCCTGGTCACCAAGATGCAAAAGTAACACCATTCAACGGTGATTCTCATGGGAACCAGAGAACACTGGTGACAAGTGGTCATGGGAAACCAGGACATATATTATTATGTATATTCAACTTTTTAAAAGTGTTGTTCCCTGGGCTTTTCATGGACATCAAAAACTAGAGCCGGGCAAGCCTTTAATCTCAGTACTTTGGAGACAGAGGCAGGCAGATTTCTGTGTTCAAGACCAGCCTGGTCTACAGAGTGAGTTCCAGGACAACCAGGGCTATTCAGAGAAACCATGTCTTGAGAAAACAAAACAAACAAACAACAACAACAACAACAACAACAAAACTAGAGCTTTTGCACCCTTGCGACAGTGCCTAGGTTGCCTACAGAAAGAGAAGCCATCTTAGATTTCTTCCTAAGTCCCAGGCTGCTCTGTTTGAAGCCCTGTAGGCTTTTGGTAATTTACAGCACCAGGCACCTCATTGCCAGAGCTTTAACCACACATCTTTCTATCTGTGAGCTCCTCTACGTAATCTTAGCTGTATTAGTAAGACACCCATCAACTGTCCAGGACTGTTGACAGTTTTAATGACGTGCTAATTACAACAACTCTGCCTGCTGAGCCAGGAGCTCCATCCTTCCAGCCACCACCACCAAAAAAAAAAAATTCTGAAGGTCTCCTCCGCACAACATAATGTGCAGGTGCTTTTGAGAGATGTGTTAAATATAAATTTTTCCTGTTTGTTTGGCTTTGAGGCAGGGTCCTTCTCTGTAGCACAAGGTCACTGGGAACTTGGAATTCAATATTTGATCAGGCTGGTATTAAACTTGTGGTGCTTTGCCTGATGAAGCCGCTCTAGAGCTAGAATTACAGGCATGATCCCCCATGTCCAATAAGAATAATAAATTTTAGCTCCTTTACACCCAGACACAGGCACAGGTACACACACATACATGAAGGGAAAGAATAAATATAAAAGGTAAAGCATGTTTTAATTTCCCCAAATCACTCATTCTTTATACATACCCTGCAATATCATGTTGATATTTTAAATATACAGCACAAATTACCGTTAAATATATATACTCATTCACTCATTCATTCTTTTCCTTCATTTATTCAGTCTATGGGTATCCATAAAAATACACAATGGATCAAATGGTGTTAGACATTAGAAATAAGAGAGATGACAAGTCTACTCTACTTCATAGAGCTAACAATTCAAGTCGGATGCAACAAGTTCTCATGCGGTGGTCAGGTCCAAGAGATGTGAGGAGAGAGGCCCCAGGAACACAGAACAAAGTCCTCAACCTGGAGGACATTGGTGAAATATAAGCCACAGAGACTCTAGGCTTGAATGGGGGCCTCACAAATTCTGGGGAAAGGTAGGGACAGGGTGGGGAGATGAGATCAACTGAAGATGTAAACGCCTGAGTGGTAAGGGCTGCTAAGAAAGTCTACGGCTAGGAGGATTCGTTTACCAAGCCTCCAGAGTAGAAACATTGTGTCGATAACAATCACAGTAACAGAAAATGCTACCTCCAGCCTTGGAAAGTCCCTAAATGGCAGAGAAATTTTACTTAACACTCACTTAAGCAGCAGAGATCTTCAAGAGTCTTAAGTTCCCTGAGGCCATGGCAGCACAAATATATAAGCTCTGGGCCCTGCAACCATGGAAGGCAGGGGTGAGGTGGGGTGAGAGAAGCATGTGGTGTCTTAAAGATGACAATAGCTTCATTGACCACTGATCTGAAGGTCAGGAAGGAGGCGTCCTTTTCTGGGAACACTTGACTTGTTTTATTGCTGGCAATGGGATGATCTTGGCCAGAATATAGTTTTGTGTTAGCAAATTAAATACTCACTCTGCTGAACTATGTGGTTGTCCCTAATCCTGGCCATCCATTTCATATATCTTCCTGATAATCCACGGGGGGACCTCAATCCTGACTGCCCCCACCCTCATCAAAAGGTCTGCCTAGTAGAAAAGTCAGTGTTATGATGGATATGCCCTACCTGACTGACTGAGCTTCATGACTAACTCACTGATTTGCATGTCTGTCATTTAGTGTGGGACTATATGATAGGTAGGAAGAAATGCTAATTATGGTCTGTCAGCTCGACATCTGACCTAAGAGAGCTAGAGCAACAGATCATGACTATTTACAAGGAAGGACCACTTAAGTTGCCTAGTCATCTAAAGCCAATGAGTCAACAGACACTCACTGGCAATGTACTACAATAAATAGACTCAATTGTCCGTCCTTGGAATAGCTATAAAAGCCAGTCACCCAGGACACAAGGTTCCTAAAAGCCAGCTGAGTTTTATCTGGAGACATTTAGATTCAGTGCTCCACAGAAGGCATCCCAGTGTGGCATCCTGATGCCATAAAAGGTAAACCACAGGGGTCTGCTTTCCGTGTCTGCATCTCCCAGGTCAGCACAGCAGGCAGACAGGATGCTAGGCTGGGCTCAGCACTGCCTCTCCCCTACTGACTAACCCTTGGAAAGCAGAGCTTCAGTGGCTGATGGCATCAATCATAGCCTGGCCGTGCCACACTCCAAATCCAAATGGTTGAACTTTAACCAATGCAGGGTGGGGAGGCACGGAGGCCGTTAACTAAAACCTTGGCCTCAGAACTGATAAGCATTCATTTGTTTCAGTACCAGCTCCACGGGAAGCAGGCAACCATGAGAGAGAGTTTTCCTATGTGTAAGTCTGTTACAGAGGAATGAGGACGGGGATGATTTCACCCACCGAAGGTCCATCCACAGGTCAGACACAGGAAGGGCTTTCTAGCTTCAATAGGAGCTCAGACCACACAGAGGACAGATAGAGCAGGTAAATAACCCATCTGCCCATAAGGTAGACGCCCAACAATTGGGCTGCCTCTACTTCTACACTTTCCAAACCTCAGGTGGGTTCTTCTAGTTCTAGAAACCCACCTTTCCTTCTTCTGGAAAACTAATTAAATTGTGTGCATTCAAGCAAATAATAAATGGCATTTCAATTTCTTCCACGTGCTCACAGTAAATCAGATAATTTCCTAGTGTGCCTAGACACCGTTCCCAGAAAGAGCTGTCCAATGCACATGAGGTTTTAAAAAATAAAACCCTTTGTTACAAGTGAATGATGATTCCGGCTTTGTGGTTTCTAACACAAAAGTGACTTTGCTGAGGTCTCAGCCTGAGCTATGTGCACCAGGCAAATAGGACGGTCTGTCACCAGAGAGCAGCAGGCCAAACCAGGATCTCATGGGTAACTTCCACTGTGTTTCTTGGGCTTTCCAGTAGAAACAACTGACCCTAACTTTAATTGATTTGGAAAGCAACTTGAGATTTAAAACTAATTCCTGATATCCGTGGATTCAATGTCATGGATTTATTTGACTTCATAAAAACTGAATTTTATATTACTGCTATCTTTCTGGCTGAAGGCTATTGATATATTAATGTATTTCTAACACTTCAAATTCTAAAGAACTTATCTAAGGAATCACACAGGCATTAGCCCTAGAATCATGGGTAGAATGTGCACTGAGAAATAAGTTTAACACCAGAATCTATTCATTCTCCCTTCAAAAATGGTGTATAAATATGTGTGGTGATGCCAATCCTTCTCTTGTTTTTGCTGTTGCTTCCTCCTCCCCCTCTTCCTCATCCTCCTCCCCCTCTTCCTCCTCCTCTTCCTCCTTCCCTAGACAGAGTCTCACTATGTGTGTCTAGCTATCTTGGAACTCACTATGTAGACCAAGCTGTCCTGAACCAACAGCGATCCTCCTGCCTCTGCCTCCAAGGTGCTGAAATTGGTTCATGCTTCTTATTAAAGCCCTTTATACACCTTCCTCACATTTTTTTTTTTCATTTTTCTTCCACTTCAGTAAGATTGTGCTTGGGTGCAGATGGAATGACAACCTGAGACAGGCAGATGCTAAGGAGTCGCAAGGGACAACACTGAAGTGTCAGCTGCTGGTGTCCTCCGCGGACACTCAGATCCACCCACCAGTTCTCCTCTGCTGGCACTGTGTGTGGAGGAGAGGCTAGCAAGACAAGCCCACCCACGCCTGCTCTCGGAGCTTCCTCTTTATGCCTGTTGTTTCCTGAAGCCCCCGCTTGCACGGCACTTTTGCAGATATGATGCCTATATTTCTCTATTTTTGTTTTACCTTTTATTCTTACAATGCATTTATTTTCTACACTTGCTATGGGTATGTCTGGATACACACAGATCAATGCTTGATTTTCTCTCCCATTCTGCAGTGGTTTTTCTCCTTTTCCACCACCCGTGGGTTTTTTGTTTGTTTGTTTGTTTGTTTCTGTTGTTTCCAGAGAAGATCAAATCTGGTCCATTTCAGGGCCACCACATTCTGCTGTCCTTGCAGATCCTCTTCAGACACACCAGCTCTGGCCTTCCCGCCCGGAGAGAGGCACACTCTCTCAAGTTTCTCTTTTCTGTCTTCTTCATATACTTAATATTATTTGAATTTAATGTGTTGTTTGCTGTTTTGTGTTTAATTACCTATCTGTTCCATGAGGTTAAAAAGCTAGTAAGAAACCCCTTTATCTGCCTAAGTTAGCTGCATTATGCCAGGCTTAGGTTCCTCAGCAAATATTTACTCAATGAGTTAAGAGAATGTGAATTATTTTTCCAAATATGCATTTTTCCCTTCTGTGCACGATCATATTTTCATAAGTAATAGTGCCTAGAAGCCAAGATTGACAGAAGTAGCATGCTGCCAGGATCTCACCGTGGGTTAGTTGCTCTGATCCAAGCTATCTGCTTGTCTGTAGATTTATCTACACATCTACGGACTGAGGTACCAGCATGCCTAAATGAAGCACCAACTACATACTCAGCATGATCGTCTGTCTGTCTATCCATCTAACCACCTTCCTATCCACGCATGCTTAGGTAAGAAGCACAGAGTACCTATAACAAGCCCTGGTCCCAGGACAGCACTGCTCCTTTCTAGAGCCAGCCAGTGTTCTGGGGCAAACATAATCAAGACACTCAGTTGGACAATTCAGACCAGAATTGCTGTGAGGACTTGGGAAGAGCTTAACCGGAAGACGCCCTGTAGGAATCGTGGGCTAAGAGAAGGTTAGAGAAGAAATAATAAAGAAGGAAGCTGAGTAGAGGGCGGGAAAGTCCATGAGGTGGGCCTCAGGCTGTGGAGAGAGAGACACAGCAGCTCTGCAGTGACGAGGCCATCGGCGAGTGGCCAAGTGTGTGCCATGGCCAAATAGAACAAATAAACAGCCCTGAGGGCCAGCGAGCTACTGAGGAAAGCCACGGGACTCTGCAGTGGGAGGAGAGACAAACATTAAAAATAGAGGGCTCACCCTGGCTAGGCAGGCTGGGCGTGTGGGGGCAGTGGACCTGACAGAGAGCAGGAGCCTTCATATAAAACCTCCAAACCAGGCAATAGGTAGGGTTGTCCTGCAATAGGGGGCTTTCCAGAAGAAACCAGCTTCCTCTAAAGCTGAGAGTAAGGTGAAATTCACAGAGAAGGGAAGGGAGGGGGAGGGGAAGGGGAAGGGGAAGAAGGGGAAGGGGAAGGGGAAGGGGAAGGGAGGGAGCTCCTACAGCCAGCCCTCCTGCATTCATACCCTGTCTTTTAAGTAGCTCCAACAATCTGCACTATAGTGCTACGGTGTTTAAATAAGGTCATACTTTTATTAAATGAGGTCATACTTTTAAACGAAAAGGAGCCATGCAGGAACATGTAAGGAGTTCCCCACCATCCCCAGCAGCACCATACTGCCCACAGCCAGCCTCCCGGATGCACGTCCTTCCTCAGACCCAGAGCACAGTTAACCAGGCCACTGAGAGCATGGGTCAGCTAGCTCCCTCTATACCACAGGGCGCTCCAGCACTTCCCCAAAGGACACTTCCCCCTCCTGGCCAGATTTTCCCTCAGGGAATTTGTAAAGTCAACCTCAGATGACTCAGTGTGTACCAACTTATGAATCTCATTAATTGAACAAACATTAAATCAAGGTAAATGTATTTGTAAAACGGTCCTGGTCACAAGCCTCCATTGGTCTCTAATCTGCACCATTCAGGTAGGTCTACCACCCCAAGAGATCTTG